>JAHWFO010034030.1:240506-264110 GCA_023313115.1 Rhysida immarginata
TACCTACTATGCAGATTATTTTACTGGAAGGCAATTAGTTAATTTCAGTAATCTATTTTTAAAAACTAAGTTTGTTTAGAAACTTGAGAATCCATTCAATTGTCGTCTGCTGTTACTTTCATTACTTTCATGTGAAGTGGATTCGTGCTTATTGCTGAGTAGCGGAAGAAAGAAATTCCGTCAAGCGCATTGATACACACATACCGCTTTAACTAAGACTTTAACAATGGAGTTTTTGTATGTCTATGAGTGCTCAAGTTTTTTCGTTTTCGCGGTTTATTTTGAAAGAAACAAAATTTCGCATTTTCTTATTTTGCAAGCATCAATAGTAGCTTCAAATGAGATATACATTTCAATTTGGCGGGTCTGTGAGGTGCATGTTCGTGTACTTCACTTGTTAGAGGGTACTTTAAACTGTGCCTTGACATATTTTTATGACAATTGGTTAAGCCTCTTAAGAGATAGTAATGTTTTTTTCCTAAAAATAAAGAAATAGCTGTAGCTTTCATACCAACGAACAAATAAACATGAGTTCCCCAATCAAAAAAAAAAATTTTCCCTTTTCATGACAAAGTAGGAAGCCTGTGAGAATGTACTGTTCCATTCCAAGTTATTTAAGTTTGTCTCCTTGAGATACGCCTTAAAAACAACGTCCTCATTTTCAAAAGCAACAGGTCATCATTGATTGTCAATATTATTCATAGGCATCATTGGGTTTCAATTTTTAATAAAACTCAATCCCAAAATTCTTTGCTTGGCTCCGCCCCTCATCTAATACCGTCAAAAAAGTCAATTCCGAAAAAGTTACATGAGGTTAAATCCTAGGACCGTGGTGGCCACCATACAAATGCATCATCTTCCTGATGTGTATGCGTCCTATCCAGTATCGTGGCAAATTTTCATTGTGATAACGAGCCTAAAAAATTTGGAGGGATTTTCGTTTTATTGGCGTAAGAATTACTACTCTCCGTCGCGTAGTTTTTATGTGGTGAATTTCTAAAATGTTTGACGGATTTGTGAATAGCTTTATATTTTATTTGTTAATTTCTTTTCAGCCAATATATTAAGAGTTTTTTTTTTTTCAAACTTAGTATCATGTAATGCTTCTTCCCATTTTAAAAGAATATATAAAGCATGTCTAGTTAAAATAATTTCACTTTAAATTGCTAAATGAAATGCTTTCAGATGAAACGTTTTGTTAATCTTTCGTTTCATTAAAATCATGTGATTTTAACACGGAAAGGAGGGGGGGGGGGGAGAGAAACAGAGGAAAGAAAAGAGAGACATAACGTCGAGGCGATCAGGAAATGCCCTTTACATTTCCAGCGCAGCTCTCACGCTTCTTCTTTTTTTAAATTTTACATTTAAAGTCATTGTCGCTACTTTTTTTTCCACAGGAAGTTGCCAAACACGATGCTCCACTTTGTCGTGAATAAACCATCTCGTGATACGTGTTGCTAAAACAGACGAAGGTGCTGAAGGAAAAAGGATGTAAGACCATCGGGGACAGAAAGTCACCTCCCTTTTAATGTCAAATCCCAGTCACATGTCCCATACAGAAACTCCTTGAATAAGCCATCTTCGGAACGTTTCCAGCTAGATATCTATGATTTAGATATAGCTTACCATGGGCAAATTGACTAATTACCGAATTTGCTTCCGAATATAAACTACATTACGATTTCTGTATGTTTCTTTTGAAAGCGAAACCATTTAGCTAATCTGCATTCAAATCTGTTTCGTAAGTAAAGATAAGTAGCCTGCCACTTGGTTATTCTTTAAGTCTTTAGGAGAACAAGAGAGTACATTTATAAATGCATATATTTATTTTAAAAAATCATAATGAATTGAGAAATTGTTCATTCCTATAATTTCAATTTATTAGACAAATATGAGCACAGTATATTTACGGAAGACATCAAGGATATAGCTGCGAAGATAATTTATATAATAATTGGTGTCCCGTCTTTAGGTCCAGATAACGGCTCAAGGGGAACAGGTGGGGGGGAAATGAATATTGATTATTTGGTTTTAATGTCCCCTAATTCAGAATAAAAACATTTCGCGTCCATGGGGGTGAAGGGGTAAATTTTAAAAATTTTAATTTTGTAGGGGTAGGGGTTAGACCCCATATGTTATTTAGAAAGTTGTAGAGCATCATGTAAAATGTAGGTTTTAGCCAAAAACCCGGTGAAAAAATCTCATCCCCTGCCCTTTATCGAGTGGGTAAAGTGAAAGGTATGGCTAGCTAATGTAGACACAAACAGAAAAACTCATTAGAAACTTATTAGAACTTTATTACTTATTAGAAAACAGTATATTCTCATTAATTTTCCAAATGTAGGCCCTACTGTTTTCTAATAAGTATGATTTTTGTCCACATCGGCTAGCCATACCTTTCACTTTACCCACTCGATAAAGGGGGCAGGGCATGAGATTTTTTCACCGGGTTTTTTTCTAAACCCACATTTTACATGATGCTCTACAACTTTCTAAATAACACATGGGGTCTAACCCCTACCCCTACAAGATTAAAATTTTCAAAATTTACCCCTTCACCCCCAGGGACGCGAAATGTTTTTATTCTGAATTAGGGGACATCAAAACCAAATAATCAATATTCATTTTCCCCCCACCAGTTCCCCTTGAGCCGTTATCTGGACCTAAAGACGGGACACCAATTATGAAACACCCTGTAGATAAAAGTGTTAGAACTTCCTTATGAGCTATTCTTGTTTGATATTGTGCAAAGTTATTTCTCAATGACTTAAATTTACCAATTTTATAAAAAAAGGAAAAACATTGCTCTCTTGTGAGTTTTATTTTTTATCCTTGTAATGGAATTTTCATTGGAAATTAATTTTTTCAATAATCAAAAATTCATTTAACACCAGAAAGTATTTTTCTACTTTATTTTAATATTGAATTATTATTAGTCTATTAATTACACTAGTCAACACACATTTTGTGACTAAGACCTCTCAAAGTGTTCTTAGTAGTAATTTGTAGGTAGAATCCGAATCTGCTTTTAGATTTTTTTCTATCACGTCAAGTTTCCAAGCTATGCACATCGAGACTTCTATGTTAAAGTAATGGGAGTGAAGAGAAGCGGCTATATTGTTAAAGTATCCATATTTTGGGGCCGCAAGGAAATTTACCAGGCCCCAAACACTGATTGATTTAAAAATGTTTCATTGTAAAACAAGAAAGCTGTGCATGCTAGAGAAATTTAAAAATTATATTCGTAATCAGCAGAAAAAAATACTACCAAAAATCATTCACTTTCATTTTGTCACAAGAAAAATCTTAAATTTTGTTGGCCAGTGATATTATTTTCGTGATATTAAAGACGCTTTCTGTTAGGGGAGTCCATTGGAGACGTTTACCTTCAACAACAATTACCTTCATTCCACTCTTATAAATAAACACGTAAGGATTAAATCTGCGGTGATTATTTCTGTGAAAGAGGGATTGTATCAGATGATATAAGCAAAATATTTTGTAAACATTGAAATGCTTTAGAATATTTTATGAAAATTATAAGACCTTATTTCTAATACTTTCAATGTACAAAGTAATTATAAGACCATATTCCTCTCTAAGGTCTGCTAGCATCAGTCACTTTATTTTTATTTAAATTAGAAAGCCTTAAACAAACTTTGGTAAGGTGACTGACTTACTTCACTATTTGTATATTTTTTTCCTTGTTTTTTTTTCCTAATAAGAGCCTTGAGAGAGACGTTAATATTTTCAATATTCAGCAATTCACTGGAGTCTTATGTAAATTTGATATTGCTTAATAATTTTTCGTGGAAAGTGTCGACTCACTTAGCTTTCCTGAGGGAGAAGCAGATCAAAAAAAAAATTCAAACTTAAATTCAAGAATATAAATATGATTCGCTATCCTAATGAACATTCAAGAAGTGTCCTGTAGCAAGCATCAGATCAGGCCAAAGTTGAAAATTGTAATCTCACCTCTTCGTCTTGGCGAAAGAGAAGCAACGTCATTTCACTCTTTGAATGGTGAGGATGGGAAACCCCTTTGAAATTCATGATCAAGCTACAGTATGGAAGTTATCACTCCATTAGTTATATGAATGAGAGAAGGACCTTGAAAATTGGCGATAAAAAAGTACATGAGAAATTTATGCATGCAGTCCAAAGAAGGGTTTCAAGGGAAATCTAAACATTACTAATTACTGGAACTCGTGTAGTAAGGCAGCAAACAATTTATTGGAAATTAGGGCTTGTTTTAAATATTAAACATAAATAAAAGATTAAAAAAAGGAAACACCAAGCTCTCGGTGACACTGTTGCAGATAAGGTACAATAACAATGAAGCGCCAACATCGTGTATGAGGAATACAAATGAACTCGTGAAATGATTATCGTTCTGTGCATTAAGGCAAACCATACAATCTTTCTGGATGTTTACAAGGTCTTTGATCAGGTCTTCTACAAAGAACTTATTTACAAAATATTGATAGATATTCATACAATCTGATAGCTAGTTCACTTCGTTTCTATCAAACAGGTTTTTCTGAGCTTAAGTTAGTGATGATTTACCTAGTAGGGATATTGTAAGCTCTACTTTTAGGCAGATGCAGCTATTATGTTAACCCAAGGTAATCTAGAATAACAGGTAGGTCCAGTTTGTCAGAAGTGCTTAACGCGCATGCGTATTGTGACGTCACGGGATGGCTTATGGCTTTACTTCCGGTGTGTGCGGTAGCCATTATTCTGGTCACAAAAGAAAACGTTTTCACGTAAAAAAACAAAACTCTTACGTTGATTTCTGAAGAAACGTTTATTTGTAAACTTACTATTTTATAAATTAAAATTTCCTAATGCCTGCATAAATAAAGTTATTAAGAAATAATATCGAAATTATCATCTGTCTCTTAACTGCCAACGGTTCCGACGAATCAATTTCGAAATCTTAACGAGGAATGATAACTAGGCCTAATGATAATGAGAAATACGTTATCGTCCTTCTCTCTGTGTTCGCTTAACTATCCGCACATTGCGCGATGAGTGAACATGAGACCAAGGTAAATGACACCCACTCCCCTTCTAACGAACTGATATATAACCCTTTTTCTATTTAGTCTCAGTAAATTTCACTTACCTTGGTCGCATGATCAGTTATCGCGCGATGTGCTGATAGTTAACATCAACCCTGTGTTCACATTAAAAAGATAATACCTAAGTACATTTTACAATAATTATAAATTACGTAAGTCCCTTCATATAATGGCATTATTATTGAATTAAAATATATAGTAGAAAGAATGAGAATTGTGAAGGAAATGAACGAGTCGTCAAGTGTGGCTATCGCACGACTGCTTTCATTGCCGCCATGTTTTAGTTTCTGTTGAGGTTTCGATTTAGCGGGTATAGGTTTCGATGTATGCTAGTAACGTCAAAATACGCTTGCGCAGTAAGGCAATTTTTACTACTTCCGGCAAACTGACCCCCTCCTTGTATTCTAGATCACCTTGATGTTAACCTAAGTCCGCCAATCTGTTCACGTTATTCTCACGCTTGCAGAAGATTCTTTAAAAGAGTACATTTTCTCAACGTCGATAGACTACCCTGTTCGATTATCGATTGTCACATATTGAATTTCGAAAGTCATTGCATTTTTTCCAGTGATTTTCAAGATTTTTTATTTTAATGATCACTAGAAAACATATAAGTCAATGATTTAGTGCCCCATTTTTGATCAATTATCTTCTGCCATCTTTCGGGAAGTTTCATGATCTCATTCTTGAAAATTTTCCTTTCTTAATAAAGTGTCTTTCGGTAGCGTCATCTTCAGCGAACTTTTTTCCACTCAAGGAATTTTGTAAGGACCTAAACAAAGAGAAGTCTGATGGAGCAAGATCTGGTGTATATGGTTGGTGAAGATCTTAACAATTTTCAGTGAGTCGCGCGTCGTCATTATGGAAGGCTTTTTCTGTTTTTTTTGGGGTTTTTTTCAATTCTGACCGCTTTTCTGCTACTGCTTCGTTCAATTTGGAGATTGTTTTGGATAGTAGATGACCGAATTGATCGTAACATTCTTTAATAAGAGCTCGAAAAACAAGAGCGATGTTCAAATTTTAAAAAAATATTCGACCAAAATATTGCCTTTCGAAACGCGCTAAGTTAGACATCATCGCTTTACAATCATATTTTCAATGTTTCAACATACTTCCTAGCTTTCAGAGGATGTTCGTAGAGATCTAACGATAGTGGAAGAATTGAATATGGCACCGATGAATCATCATTCACTGTTTTCGCTGCCAGTGACCAGAGCGCAAGTGACAAGGGGAAACTACAACATGAAATGTTTATTTCCTATTATTGTAGTTGGTTACGGAGCATGGTAAATTTGTCATGGCTTGGGTTGTATTCTCCTAAGATGGTGTGATTCTTGTGTGGTGCACTTTTTGTCTCAGAAAATCAAGCTTAGTCGTTAAGCGTTATTTTCATTAACGTGGAATACATTAATAGCGTTATTTTCATATCTGCATCCCCTAATACAAAATTTTTGGAACCGATTCTTTTTTTGAAATGCCAAATTCCTATAATAGAATTTTTATCAATTTCAAACTCGTCAAATAAAGGCCATATTATGAAGTTTCTTCAGCACTCGTGCGCGACACTCGTGATGGCTCAACAAGAGTTTTAGGAGTTTAGCGAAATTCTTTAAGAGTTTCCGACTCTTTTCGTCAATCGCTCTGCATTTGCATTCTACAATTATTAAAAGTCTCTGGAGGATTTTATTTAATTTCATTTTATGTGCTCACTGAATATAAACACATAATACTCTCAAAATTATGTGTTAAAATATTAGAATTTGAGTTTTGTTTTAGTGATTGAAAGAATACGTTAGACTCTAAAACGTAAATATTAAACTTTTCTGCTTATAAACGTTGACTATATGAAATATGCGTAATTGTTGCCTACAGGCTGGTCGAAAAATTACAGGCTGGTCGAAAAATATGCGTAATTCCACACCCCTCAAATTACTTGATAACTGTCGTAGTATTTAAAACCTGCTAATGTCAACAAATAGGAAGTCTTAGGTCGGCTATTTGTTGATGACCTTCCGATGACCTGATTATTCAAATTAGAACATAATAGAAATTTAACTTATAAGAACCAATTTCCAATTACAACATTCTTACGCATTCAATTATGAACACTATAAAAGCCATAATGAAATGGAAACATTTCTACATACAAATCAAGTCGCATGCCCATTCACTTTTGCATATTTCTGGGGTTTTCACAACAGCGCCCTCTTCCTTTCTCTGGCCGCCTCGATCTCTTTCTCTGGGGATATTTGAAGGAGAGGGTGTAGTCCATTCCCACAACAACACTAAAGGATCTTCAATACTGCATCACTGCTGCTTGCACAAAGATTTCTGCTGATACTCTAAGGGCTGTTCGGAGTTCCGTCCAAGTTCGTGCTCAACTGTGCTTTGGAGTTGGCAAAAGACATTTTGAACACATTCTTATTCAGTATTAATTGCTGAGTGACATCTGTATTTTCAATTTTGTTACTTACGTGTAAAAAATGAATGTCAACCCTTTGCATGTATTAATGTTTCGGTTTCATTCTTGAGTGATCTATTCATTCGATTGTGATGTGTTTATTAAGCAACGGAGCACTTACTGGTTTCATGTTGTCCATCCGTCCGTCGGCCTGTCTGTCTTCTGTCCGTCCCCTTCATATTTTCCACATTCTTTGACGTAGAAGGTTGAAAATCAGAACGTAGCTTACCATTGACAAGTCCTATTTCTCTATTTGGTTTGGTTTAGATTGGTCCACTGGGTTGGAGTTACCGGGGTGGGAATCAGAGGGAACCAAGGGATCTACGTGGTATTTGAACTCAAGGCTTCCGCTACTTTCCTTTACCGTCCTCGGAGGGATTAATTTCTTGTTTGTTATTGTGTTCATAATTGGAACAAGTTTATAATTGGAACTTGGTCATTATCTGAAACGGTTTAGAAGATACATTTGTGTCTTTCACTCAGTATGGAATGTTAATTATGCAAATTGTTTTATTAAATCTCTTAAAGCACTTTCTAAGGCAAAAATTAAATAGAGGGAGAAAATGCTTTTTAATAACTGATAACAGTCAGCGTTAATCTTCCATCCAGAAACCACTTAATTATCTTAATGATCAGACTTTTTAATTAAAGTTGCTGGGCGGGACTTCTTAGATTTCATTAAACTGTTAGAGAAGGATTTGTGGAAATAATAAAATTTAGCAATATTAAATTTTATGTCAATGCTATTTACAAAGAAAAAGAAAAAGAAAAAAAAATGAAACCTGTGGATGCGGCCCGTTTAATCATCTTTAGCAAACGCGCCAGATAGTTGGAACTGCGAATAAAAATTGATTCTTTCGTTTGATTACAATTTGTTTTCACCCCCCTCCCATTCTAAATTATCTGTTCAATCTCTTTTCAAAGTTGTTTTTCTTTAATTCTCTAAAGAATAGCATCGAATAGGAATTATTGAAGTGTTGGTTGTTGCTTGTTTTTTTTTTCCCTGATCGCTGTTCTGTGAATGGCCTCTTTAGCCAGTGAAGATGAACCGATACTTGAGTAAAAATTTTATCTGTGGAATGAGTTTATATCAATATGCTAATTTTCGATTAGAAACGTGTTCTTATCGGTCATGAGAGAAGAGAAAGAACTATTAATTCGCGCATTTACTAAATATAACATGTTGATGAGAGAGACACTGTAATTTTAACAGCAAATATTGTCTTTAGGATCTTTTTAGAAATCTTCACTATTGATTTAAACGAATGAGAAAAAAATAACGAAAATTAAAATAAAGTCAAAAAAAATTAATTACAGAAAAAAAAAATTCACAAGCAGATGAGTTTCTCAATTCCTAGAAAAGAGAGTTTTGATAAGATAAGAGGTTGGAAGTTTTTTTGCAGTCTTATAAAGCGATTAATCTAGTAATTTGAAAGCTGGTCGTTGCTTCAACACCAAGATGAGCAACCGTCACAGTTTCATCAACATCTTTATTAATTTCCCTTTTTCACGACTGAAATGAAATATTAAATTCTGACTGATAGGTTATATTTTAGTCAAATCAGCGATTTAGAAGCTGAGCGAACGAGGAATTTCTCAGCTCAAGTAGGCTAATATTCGAATGTCATTTGGTTTCCATTACTTTTAATAATATTTAACTCTTTTCATGTTTTCACTTAGCCTGAAAAATGGTGAAGCGGACTAGTTCATCAATGTAATTATCATATCTACCAAAGCAGTTTAATTCACAACCCTTTGAATGCTATCGAGATTCCTATTACTTCTAGGAAAAGAAAATTAGGGTTAGTACATACAAGAATCAAAAACACGCTGAATCATTTTCAAAATATTTTAAAATTCATATCGTATTTCCTTTCTGCTCTTTCATCATATGGGCCACTAAGAGCTACGTAACTTAAAAAACATTGTAGAAAAGCCAATAAGAACGTTGGAAAATTGGTTCGTCTTTTTCCCCGTTAATAAATTTTATTTCAAAGTAGAAAATATTCAAATGAAGCAGGAGAAGACATAAACATTAAATAATAGTAAAGTGAATTAATTTCGATTAACATTGCTCCAGGAAAAAGTTATTTGATACATTTCTCAGAGGGTATGTCAAAATTTGGCATAGAGGAAAAATGAGTGTTATTTGAAAACAAATTGGCTATATTATTTCAAAGACAGCAAGGCATGCACATAGCTAAGTCGAAAACTGGAATGAATTAATAAATGGGCACAGAGGTACACGCAGCCGTCTGGAAAATAATTCTGAGAGATGCCATATCAATAATTCTTATCTTTAAGCACGCCCAAGAAGTAAAAGAAGATAAAACAGTGCTATTGCTAAATAGATCACCGGTTTTTGTCCTGAATATTAATAAAAAGAAAATGACTTAATTTGACAATTAAAATGAAAACAATTTAAATTTCGACAATCAAATAAATAAAAAACGCCTGAAAGACGATGTCTTTTCATTATAAATCAAAATCGCACTTAAAGGGAAATATTTGCATCTTCTTAACATATAGACATTCGGAACAGGTGTCACAGCCTTCAAATTACAAGTTTGACTATATAGATCTCTAATATTAATCCAATTTCGAACGTAGAAACTCGATGGTACATCCTTTAATTACATTAGCTGATTCTATAATGAGGCCAATTTTTCAAAGGGAACTCAGAATCACAATAGTATTTTGGATTCATTTACAAGAGATTGATTGATATTTACAAGTCGAATAAATAGTAGACTACTATATGACTCGTTAGAACGTCACGTTTAGCCTTAGCTGCAACAGTCCAAAAGAACATTGCTATAGGCAATTTACGGAATCACGGTATATAAATAAAGTGTTTTATTTACATATAAAAATAGAAATCGGATTTTCAAGGCGCGCATCACAGGCGGGGCGCCACTCTTGGGGCATGCTAAATTGTCTCTTTTTCGTTTGTTTGGGCGCCCAATCTTTGCTGGCAGGCGCGTTCAACCTAGCAAAGGCCGTGATTAGAGGCACAAGATCTTACGTATTTACTAACATAATTCTTGGATATAATTTAACAAAAAAGAATGTCGATTAATTCATTAAAGCATAAGTTAGGATCAAAAGTTTTACATCAACATAACTAGGAAAGTCTGATTTATGTTAAAAAAAAATAGGAATTTATGATTCACTAATGGATTTTAATCACAAACCACAAGAACCCTTTTCGCTCTAACCAAATGAGTCCCCGCAGAAAACTGGTGGTAGTTAAAGCGACGAGACGGATACTCGTGTTCCTGGTTCGAATCCAGATCGTAAATTTCTCCTATTCTTTTATTTCATTAATTGAATTTTTGAAAATACTTCTAAGACCTTAAAAACCAGAGTCTATTGTTGTGATATACTGAATTATTATTCCGTGCTATTAGTCTTAATACGAAAATGTGGAATAGCGGTATTATTTAATCCAAGACAAGAATGTCTTTGAGATAAAATAATCCTCATTTCATTTTCTCAAAAATTACAGTGGAACTCTGAATATTTCACTTTCATCTATCGTCTTTAATAAGCTGAAAAATAATCTTCTAAACTTAGAGTCTAACATTTCTCAACTGTCAAGGATTATCTACAGACGTTTCCATTTCGGAGGAGAATAAGAAAAATGCGAACATTTTATGGCTAGAAATTTGACTCTCATTCATTTTTCTGTGGATTATGAAAAACACTTTTTTAAACGAGAAAATTTAAGAGCATACATTCGAAAAAGAAGCTAAAGTTTCTCTCCCTCACCTCCAAAATTTTCCATAAACCCAAGAACACTTTTTATGCCTTTCTTCCTCCAACAAATCACCCGATTCGTAGCCATTTCCCCTCCGTTCAATAGAACCCTGACCTTGGAACTTCCTCAAATTTTGGCAACGGTTCACTTGACCTGAATGCTATACAACAGCTCCTTTTTTTTACTCCTTCATTAAAAAACGACCAGTAAATCCTTCCCATAAATTGTCGGGTTATTTTGCACCGCTACTCTTCAACACTCTTCTCTCAGTCTCACTCCTCGTATTTATAGCTCCAACAACCGCGCTGAAGAATACACATTTTGAAAGTCAAGGTTAATTGTCGCCCTTTCACCGGTCATCAATTAATGAGTTAGAAAGCAATGTGAAATGTTACTGGTAGCTTTTTTTAGCGTAATTGAAGTTCATCGAATAAAAATGCAATCGAAGTTTGATCAACGTGAATATCAAATACGAAATTAATTTAATTTCCTCTTTTGTCTCTTCACTTTTTATTGCTTCGAATATGGAAAAATCCTTAGGCGATTTGGGATTAAGTGATCAAACATTTAACAAGGAAACTATGTGTACTTTGATAAAAAAAAAACAAACTACAGCCTCAGATAATGTATAGGATCTTTTAGAATATATAGAATTAAAAAAAAAAACTAAAAAAGAATTTTACTTTCTTCTTGTTAAAACATCAAGAAAAAATCATGCCAAAAGAACAAGAAGACGCTACTTGTTAACATTTTTCGTTTTCAATATCCATAATGTTAGATGACATGCCACTAACATTAATTAGACACACTGATTCCCGGAACATCTTTAGGGCCAAAGTGCCGACGATACTTCTTATAAACTTTTCAACGACCAATCTTCGCTGGTCTCCAGAGTATTTGGGGACTTCTGATTTCACTCTTACATTGATCCCTAACTTGGTGGTTGACTTGGCCATTAATCAAAAGTTTCCAGGCTGACGCTTCAATCAAGTCACTCTTTTAAGAAAGAAAACCCAACAAACATGCAGCGGGAATAATATATTCGAGTCAATTTTTGATATAGCTAAATGATCTGTTTAAGATTAGAGGTATCATTTTCTCAGATCCCACTGATCCTGAAGATGCTATATTAGAAATGCAGTGAGAAGCATTTTATCTACAAGATAATTTGAGAAGAAGAGATGAATTATGGCCGTGGATCGAATATCTTTGCTTGACTTCCAGTTATCTGCAAATCAACATCATTACAACAATACCACTGTACCAAAATTCGAAAAAAAGCAGTTTCCCCGTTGTTAAATTCCCCCAGTACATTCTCTTTGCTGTGCGAGAATTTCCAGCTAACGAGATGTTGCTGAAGAAGTAAGATTTGCCATCATTTGTCGGGAAATGCATTGGAAACAGTCGATTTTACGAAAGCTCTCTTAATGAGTTTGCAAAAGTTTTAGGAATAAATTCGAATTATAGATAGTCAGTAATATTTGAAGCGGATTATCGCAAATTTCTTTTTAAACGTAATCCAAATATGACGACTGATCATAAAATATTTCTCCTAAAACATTCGCTATTTTGAAAAAAAAAAATAAATAAATAAACTCGGAGACGATACTGACGCAGAATGGGATGACATCGTTAAAACCGTAAACACGTTAAAATGTAATGAAATACGTAGAAATAAAGAGATTTGTATTCATTTTTATTTCTTTCATGCCACGATTATTATTGAAAGTACTTGTATAAACGAGCTTCAGGCGACTAACCTAAACAATTAAAAGGAAGGGGGAGGAGAAACCTCTTGTCCACAAAATAATTTTAATTGGATATTCGCCGCTGAATGATGACCATTGTGTCGCTGAAATGCGGATTCGTTCCTATTAAAAATGTTTTATGGACAAGAGGTTTTCCTCTTCTTTTTAATTGTTCATATCCATAATCGGTTTGGTTTTCAACTATGCTAAAGAGATATTTTATAGTCGAGAGCCAAGCTTGCAATGAAATACATAATTGTTTAAAATCATCACTGCTTATTGATTTCGTCAGGTGCAAGAATTGCTGGGCTGTTGCTGACTAGGAGCCTAGGTATAATCTGTATGATATCATGAAATCTGTCTGAAATGAAATTTACCAGGTGACGCATAAAAAATATTAGAACGCTTTCTTTCCTCTATTGCGGTTTAATCTGAAGTTGTAAATGTTTCTGCTCGTGATTTAGTTGTATTGAAGCTTTGAATTCTGTTGCACACAGATACTCTCAATTGGCATTTCAGAATGGAAGCGCGTGCTTATCGTGAAGAAATGTTATGGTGATACGCCTATTCAATAAAACATTTGGTTCTAGAACAGCACCATACGAGATGATCATTTTTGTTGGGGAAATCATCAGAATGTGACAGACGTTTACTGGATAATGATATTGTGACCTCTCCACATCATCGCAGAATGCTCTGAAACTGGCTGAAGTTCACAACGCACTGAGGCCCCTTTGATTACCTTCAAGCAATTTCGAGATCGGATTATTGCTCCGGACAACCTAGCGTTTACTGGACTGTATGAAATGTCCTTCTTACAGTCCTGATCTTAATCTAGTGATTTCTTTATATAGTGCTATCTGAAAGATATAAATCTTCAAAGATGCACCTGCAACGCTCTAGAATCTCCGTACTGCAATGTCCAGGGAGATTCATGCAATCGAATATTCAGTATCTCTAATTTCATGTTAAAGGGGAACTTTCTAATATGTTTTGTGCTCCATCCGGCATCTAAGTCGTCAATTTGCAAAAGTGTACTAAACCTTACACCGGACATTCATATAAAATTTGAACTTGCTTAAAGTAGAAACTTTCCGGCTAAAAAAAAAAATTGTCCAATTAGCTGATCTCATTTAGCTGATTAAAAAAAACAAAATATGACCAAATCATTGCTTTATTCATGTTGATTACTTATCAAGCTGATGGTGGACATGACCATCCTGATGGTCACTAAATAAAAATTTTAAAAATCGGTTCAGCCATCGAGGAATAATCACCATTTTGCTGTTCCCATTGAAATGCATTGAAAAAAATGTAAACAAACAATTGCACGCGCTAATAGATTTTTCAACATAGAAAATATGGCGAAGCCCTTCGCAAATTTTTTTCTGCACCATCGATTTTTGAGACCATTTTATCGAGATCTTAGAATTTTTATCATTTTTTTTTTAATTCATCGCTTCTTGAACCCTTCGATTTAAGGTGTAAACTGCTTAACAAATCCATAAGCATAACTCAGTAACCTTGATTCTTTTTTACGTAGACTTGCATAGTAAATTTTTTGAACGAGATTGTCATTTTTTCGTGTAACAAGGATTAGAGTCTAGAAACCATCTTAGTGAGTTACCATTATGTATACTGGTTGAGTTCGACAACTACACTGGTCCGTGTCTGTATGACAGTGTCGTTCCGATTACGCCTGTCTCTGTTGGATTCAAGAAAAATGGCGTGAGTTGTTCACGTAAACAGTTTCCGTTGAAAGTGGCGTACGCAATTACTGTGCATAAAGCTCAAGGAATCACTGTCGACAAAGCAGTGATTGATATTGGTGACACTGAATTTGGGCTTGGTTTAACGTATGTTGCGCTTTCAAGAGTGAAAACCATTGATGGTCTTCTAATTGACCCAGCTTTTCCGATTTCGCGACTGTTGGCAATCAATAAGCATTCTTCGTGGATCGTGCGGCGCGATGAAATTCAAAAATTAAAGTCATTACTCTGATCAAACCATAAATAAACGTTGAAATTTGACAATAAAAGCTTCGCTCTTTTATTGGATAAGATTATCGCACTCCGCGAGTCGCAGTCCGCCCTAGTTATACAGGGTGATTTATATCGAATGTAAAATACTTAAAGGGGGTATTATAGAGGTTAAGATAAACACAAAACGTCCTATGAACATGGGTCCGAATTTGAACGATAACTGAGATATGAACAGAAATAAAAATGCAAACACCAAGTTCAACAAGTTAATAACTCAGGTTCCGTAAGACCTAGATTAATGAAATTTGGAGAAATAACAGGGCACATAAGACTGTGTATACCGTTAAAATTTGATCTAATTCTAACAAGTAGTTTCAGAGTTACTCATTCAACATCATAACACGTGCTCACTTGTGAGTGCTAACTAGCACTTGTTACAATTTTGACTGTGTAACTCGGAAACTTCTCGTTGGAATTCAATCAAATTTTAACGGTATACACAGTCTTATGTACCCTGTTATTTCTCCAAATTTCATTAATCTAGGCCTTACGGAACCTGAGTTATTAACTTGTTGAACTTGGTGTTTGCATTTTTATTTCTGTTCATATCTCAGTTATCGTTCAAATTCGGAGCCATGTTCATAGGACGTTTTGTGTTTATCTTAACCTCTATAATACCCCCTTTAAGTTATTTTACATTCGATGTAAATCACCCTGTATGTATAGATAACAAATTCAGCAGGTTCCTAGGGATAGTAACTAAGGATTAACATGAGGAGGATGGATCAATAATTGCTTTAGCTATTATTCGGACCAATCAGTGCCATCTTTCTTTCTGTAAAGTCTGATTTGGTACACGAGGCGGAACCTACAACAAATGTTCACTCTGCTTTGTTAATACGCTTGGCCTGCCAATGCGGAAGAGGAGCTGGCAATTGTTCACTCTGCCTTCTTTACATGCCTCGGTTAAACCACGACCTTTTCATTTAGCTGATTTCCGTTGTTGTTTCAGGCGGACAAAAATGTTTAATATTTCCCGTGTACTATCACCCTCTATCGGGAGATTATGAACATTTGTTATACCTGAAACAACGATTCGGAATGTTCTACCTCATATAATTTACATTCACAAAAAAAAAATCTGATCAAAAATATTAATTCTCAATATTTAGACGAAAAATAAAAAAGGAAATTAATACAATGATGTATTTGTAAAATTAGAAACATAGCCTATAATGATAGAGAATTGTAGGCCATGATTAGAAATTATGAAAAAATTTAATTTAATAATTTTTATGAAAATAAAATGAGAACAATTTATTCAAAAGAATATTTATTATTCAATTCAGGTAGAAAAATACCATGAAATCTTCCGATAGAGGGTAATTTTAAACATTTTTGTCTGCCTGAAACAACAATTGAAATCAGCTAAATAAACAGGTCGTTAGTATCCAGTAGGTCGTGGTTAAACAAAGCAGACTTTTAGATTTCAGTTCAGATCGTGCTCCAAGCAAAGAAAAATATACTCAAATTCTGTGAAATTTTGTAAAATAATTAGCATGTATCTATTAATATTGACGTACATTTCGAAGATAAATAAAATGATGCTCAAATGTAGAATATACTACACAGCATTTTTGTTCTATGAGTAAGAATAACGTAAGGCTAATCTAATGGTCATATTATCAATGCCTTTGTGGTTATATCAATTCTTTTTTATTTATAACTCGACAGAATTGCATATACCGGTGCATGAATTTCTGTTGCCTTTGCACTTTCAACGTAAGCGGTTCTCATTATCAAAGCATAAATTTCACAGAAACATCCGAAACGTCAACACTTTTGCACGCGCGTACAAGATGATGAAGGATGTCTGTGGCCGCTCCACAGGAAACGTTCAAATGTGGATAATACAGCACGATCCCAGGAGAAATAATTTGCCACCTGTCAATGAGGTAGTAGCAGTGTTTGAAGCCGACGATGGAGAACCAACCACCATTTCAGAGAGATTTATGCATCTATCCAAGCACAAAGAGCAACTGACAACACATGTCGATTTTGAGACCGAACTGTGATCCAATGACTTACCGGTTGCTGTTTCCTCATGGAGAAGAAGGTTGAAATATGAAATTCAGGAGCACTGAACGGACGATAGTCAGCACTGTACAAACTTCTATTCCTACAAACTGTACGAAAGGCCCGGACCGATTAATCCGGTGTTGCACGCGGGGAAACTTACTCAGCAGTATATTGTGGACGCTTTTCAAAAGTTGAAGGATACCTTGAAAGTGGAGGCTTACCACTTGGCTTAAGGATTTCGTTCACAATCAAGCTGATAACTTTAATATGAAAACAGGAAAGGTCTGTTTTCTACCTAAGTCGTTTACCGAGAGCAAACGCGCATTCCAGCAAAACTACCAGGATGGCCAAGTTCGGGAAAACAGATCTCGTCATCTGATTTGTATACAATCCAAATTGGACTGAAATGACAGAACAGCTTGCTCCGTACGAATTCGATGCATAGACCCGACATCAACGCGAGAGTCTTTGGTTGAAATTGGGGGGCATTTGTCGACGACCTGACTTAAAGCTCGATGCTGGGGAAGGTGGTGGCATGGATGAACGCCATCGAGTTCCAGCAAAGAGGAAAAGAATTAGTTAAAACAAACCAATTATTTCAATGTATACATTTCTTCCAAGAATAACTACAAGCCTCAAAACATAAATTTCACAGGCCTTTAGCCTGCCTGCCTTGCTTCTAGTGATTAGTTAAAATAAGAGTGGATGACGTGGGACCTGTATTCATAAATTGGGAATGGCTAATACTACGATTGTATTGGTACTCACTCATATAAATCAAATTAAGTACAATGAAAATTACTGAATATTACAATACACAATATAACTAAATAATGATATTATCACAATGTTAATGTAACAATAAAAATAATAATTCTGATGCGCTGGACATTATTGGCGCCGCAAAATAGTGGCTAAAGAAATGACAGACAGAGATCATCGAGTGCTAGCACATGTGACACGGTGCAAATGGAAATCTTCAGCCGAAACGATTGCTACAGACTATCATCAGTACAATTACTATTTGCCGGAAACTAAAGGCCTGAGGTTTCCATGGCCATGCTGCAACTCATAAGTCTCACATCAGGAGAATATATTCGAAAGACGTTTAGAATCGTATAGAGCTCAGCAAAACTGGACCATGATACAATTGAAACATGTTTTACGTAGCGATGAATTTCGATAGACACCCTAGTAATCAGATGTTCGAGTTTGGGTTTGGCGGATGTTCAGAAATTGCTTCATGCTGACGAGAACTATTTATTATCCATGATGCTAATAACTAATATTGTTGGAAGAGGTTGTTTGTTGTCTTTTATTGCACCTTCTTTACCATTGATAAACATCTTTGCAAAGGAACGAAATCATTTTAAACTCAATTCAAAATTGGCCAGATACTATAATGAACTGAGTTTTTTATACACTGGCGGAAAAAAAAAATCCCAACACCATGAAGGACTTGCAGTAGATGAATGAAATTTGGCGCCACCCTGTACATGGTTAAAAGCACGGACTTTAGTACCCGCTGTAGTCGCCGCGCTGGTCTATGCAGGCCTGTACACGTGCATGCATATGGTCGTAGAGATGCCGAGTGTCATTTTGTGGTATGGCATTCCATGCCTATTGTACCTGGATGGTCAGATCAGCAACAGTTGTTGCTGGTTGTGGAAGAGCCCTGACACGGCATCCGACCGTGTCTCAGACGTTCTCGATGGGCGACAGATCTGGTGATCGTGCTGGCCATGGTAGGATGTGGACACCCTGAAGGGCACGTTGGGTTGCAGCGGCCGTGTGGGATCGAGCGTTATCCTGTTGGAACAGCCCCCAGCACAATGGGTTCAACAACCATCCGAATGTAAACTGCCGTCATGGTGACTGGGATAACCACCAGGGGTCCTGATGTCGTAGGAAATCCCTCTCCATACCATAACACCAGGGGTAGGGCCCGTATGCCGACGACGGATACAGCTCGGTAACAGGACTTCCCCACTCCTCCTCCTGACCCTTGTGCGACCATCACTCTGACCCAGACAGAAACGACTTTCATCCGTGAAGACCACAGACCTCCATTCTGCCCTCCAAGTCGCTCTGGCTTGACACCACTGAAGGCGTGCCGCACAGAGCACCGGGCACATGGAGTGGAGGTTCCTGGCCAGGAGACGGTTCCGAATTGTGCGTGGAGTGATGTCGGGTGCCATAGTAGCCCGAATGTCCGCTGCAGATGCTGTCCAATTTGCCACAGCCCATCCTACAGTTGCGCCGGTCAACCTTGTCTCCAGTGGCCGGGGGTCATCCAGGTTCTGGTCTCCTGGTAATCCTGCCTTCCCTTGACCATTGCTGCCAACAGTTGTACACAGTGGCAACGTCTCGACCCATGCGTTCTGCAGTAGCATGGAACAAAAGTCCACCCTTTCGAAGGCCCACTACACGTCCTCGTTCGAATTGGGTTAACTGGCCATATTCACGTCACAGTCGCCTTCGAGGCATGTTTTACAGTACGTACTCTATCACACACGTCCACAAGTGTCTGAAGTGACACAGACGCGCGTCTGATCTCCTTTATATCTCACTTGCATGTACAGGGTGGCGCTGGTGGCGTCCCCTATAAGTTATAACCTTGAAACTTGAATCAATTGAATAAATACCATAGCTGAATATACTGTCCAAATTTCATTCATCTAACACAAGTCCTTCGTAGTGTTGGAATTTTTTTTTCTGCCAGTGTATTTTCTCCTATGGGGGAAAACAATACTTAACTATTAACAATTAAGACTCAATGAATTAAATTATGTTCCGAATGCCAAATTTCTAATGCAATCAATTTACCTTTTATGAGGAATTAAAATTCAGTATGAGTTTTTACAATCCTTTAATTCAACATACAGTATTAAAAATACTAATTAGTTCAACATACTAATTAATTTTCACTAATATATATATTCCTTTTATAAAGGATTTACTAGACATATTTTGATTATATAATTTTTGATTTGTGATGACATGGGCTTGAAGCGGGCGCATCCCATTACCCTGGGTTTCCCCCGCATCTCTCTCTCTCTCTCTCTCTCTCTCTCTGTCTGTCTCCTCCCGTGGGCATTAAACCCTTCTCGATGGAAATTAAAGCCCGCTGCTTCAATGGGATCAAGTGATTTATGGCAGTGAAAGATGACGAAATAAAGGGGTCGTAAGTGGATTACCGTGTAATTAATAATCCCGATTGCGCTACTTTTTTTTTCCAGGTGTCCTGTGCACTTGCGTTGACGACGAGCCCCGCTTGCGCAAGATGAAGCTGCCGCTGCCACGGTGCACCCGCTCCGGCTTCCTCCTCCTCCGCTCCGTCCTCCTCCTTACGCTCCTCCACCTGGCCTCAGAGAAATGCCTCAAGGAAAGACCAGGTAACTGTAACACAATCGATAACTCCCCGTCATCTTAAATTTGACGATGGGGAGAAGAAACTTAATTAATTTTTCAAAATTAAAATTAGAAAAACAGCTCCACTCGAACGTTCTTCGTTAGTAAAAGATTAACAAAACATCAAGATGAATAAATCACAATAAATTTATTATTCTAAATATGACAAATAAACAATGGGAACCTTATTTTTATTTTCTATTCTCGGTATAAAAATTCAAAATCCCGAAATTAATTTAGTTTGTCATGCATACACAAATTGTGAGATGTGAGCCCGTGACTTGGACACTTTAGTCGAATATTTTTTCAGTATTTCTCTATATATAAATACTTATGATCAATCTCATTCTTTGTATTGCGCAAATTATATTCATAAAAATTCATGCAAAAGATGTTAAAAATACGCCCTACTGGGTGATTCACATTGTGTTTAACAAAGTTTGACAGCTCGTTGTGGAAGTCATCTTGAGCAAAAATTTTCATATGAACATAGTTGTCTTCCAATTACTTACAGAATTACAACAGATGAAATTTTATTAATGCAGTAGCAAATAGGTAAGCGAAATTAATTTCTTATGAATTTAATTTAAAAGCATAAAGAAATATTACGATTTAGTACAAAACAAATGCTCAAAATGAATACAGGCACATTTAGGAATCATCGAATCATAAAAGCACGAGCTCGGTATCACTATTGCGAATTTGATGGCATCAATTATCTCTTAGAGAAATAAAATAAACCCACTTGTCCAAAATAAGGAATTTAATAACCGGTATGCGCATTTCAACCATCTTTCTGGAGTAACTGTTCACGAGTGATTGATGTCAACAAACGAGTGACTGTCAATTGTTAATAGACTGTATTTTTCGTTTCAATGGTTCTTATAAGGGAACCCCACATACCCTAACCGCTTTAACAATGGAGTCCTTGTATGGCTATGTATGTTGAAATTTTTTCGTTTTCGCGGTTTATTTTGAAAGAAACACAATTTCGCACTCTCTTGTTTTGCAAGCATCTATAGTAGCTTCAGATGAGTAACATATTTCAATTTGGTGGAAATCTGTGGCATACGTGTTCGAGGGATTCCCTTGTTAGTAATAGGATCGGGATTGTTGTTTAAATCAAAAAATAAAGTACGAGCAAATCACCCAGACGTATGCCACTTCTAATTTGTCAATTCATAAGTTACTAATTCATTGATTAACTTCATTTTTCACATCAGGTTAGTTGATGACAGTAATAGTCAAAACGCGTTGTCATACTTAATAAAATTTTTGTATGCTTATACCAAAACCAATTCGTACTTTATCTGCTACAATACTTCCATATTCGACGTCAGTTTTTCAGATCATGGCGAAAAAGCGTTTTGCAATGAACGTACATTCGTTAAATATCCATTATTACTATTAATAGATCCATAAACGAAAATTATAGGCTAATGTATTTCATTATAAATCTTTTTCATTTAGGAAAATAAATAATCAGACTTTGATCTGTTGTAATTCTGTACCAGATTGGAATGTTCATACGACATTTTTTGCTCAACCTGATCTCCCCAATAAAATGTCGAAGTTTGTTACACTGATTGTGAATCATCCTTTATAATTACGTTATTGTTACTAACTGTTGCTTTGGAAATACAAAAACTGGATCAAGTCCGGAAGCCAAGTCCCAGAGACGAAAAAAAAGATAGGGCTCAAATGAAGGGAAGGGAAAAAAATTACTTGTCGGTGGAAGTGATAATAAGTAATCGGACACTTTCGATTTTAGAACGTTTTATCGAATATCTAGAAAAATACTTGACGAATTATCCTGAAACTTTCAGGGGTGTAAAGAGCATGTTACACCTCATATATTTCAGCGAAGGTTTGTCGTCCCGAAGGCAAATAGGGGAACAGTAACAAATTGTACAAAAAAATAATGTTTGGGATCACCTTGTAAAAAATAATGCTTGAAATGAATTGTAGTTGTAGCAAATGATAATGAGGCGTCTTTTATTTATCCGTCTTCATTTGGATGAGAATAGCACGTATATTCATGGTAATATAAAGGTTTCTTTATATATAAAAAAAAATTCGAAATTTTCTTTTGTAAGTTTTTTGGTTCCAACATCCAGGGTTTTCAACCCAATGCAATGGTATTTCCAGGGAACTTCACAAACTACAGTAGAGACAACACCCTGCAATCACAACATAAAAACATTAAATATTTGATGAAATATGAACATTTTTACTAAATAATGTTTAACTGCGCATGCGCAAGCGTTACCAATACGTCTTTTGCATACTTTATTAGCCAAATGTATAGAGCTACTCTTAGAAAAAGCCCAAGCAGATAGCGTGAAAATTCAAAAAGATATCTCCAAATTTTTATTTTTGGATTGGACCTAGTATCAACTTCTCCTTAAGGCTTACGCTGATATGAAGTCAATATGAAATCAATAGCCATTCATATCAGCGTAAGGAGTAGAAGTTGATACTGGTGTCCGATCCAAAAATAAAAATTTTGTTTATTTATGAGAAAACCCTTTATCGTTTTGTTTATTTATGAAAGCAACTGAAATTCAACTCATTCTATCGACGATATCTTTCTGAATTTTCACAATATTTGCTTGGGTTCTTACTAAGAATAGCTTTATACATTTGGCTAATAAACTATGCGAAAGACATTTTGGTAACGTTTGCGCATGCGCAGTTAAACATTGTTTAGTAAAAATGCTCATATTTCATCAAATATTTAATATTTTAATATTCTGATTGCAGGGTGTTGTCTCTACTGTAATTTGTCAACACTGCCTGAAAATGGCATTGCATTGGGTTGAAAACCCTGCATATATAATCAAAAAGAAACCTTTTATATCTCCATTAAAATACGTGCTATTCTCACGGAAAAGTAAAAGAAGCTATTCTCAAGTATGAACGTCTCCCATACTTGAACAACATTAAAGAAAGTTCCCTAACGTTAATGCGCCTATTGACGCGTAAAGCAATTTCATCTGATGTTGTAAAATGAGATGTCCTGGACGGGCCAAATTTTTCGTGGATTCCCTTCTTTATCGAAATTTCTTGCACCATTCAA
>JAHWFO010034030.1:265861-315268 GCA_023313115.1 Rhysida immarginata
TAATAATAATAATAATAATAATAATAATAATAATAATAATAATAATAATAATAATTAATTTTAATACAGATCGTTTTTTGTGCACTTTGAGCGTAGAATTTTCCTTGAATTATTATACATTTATTGTAAATTCTTGGCTACTGTCGTTCTCTTTTTAAAATCAACCACAAGTACATTTATATATATTTAAAATGGCAACCTGGAAACTTTCCATGATGACCGGGGAGAATAGAGCCGCCACAAACGAGGTCGTCTGAGACGACGAGTCAAAGTGAAACTCATTGACTGGAACTATAAACAAAAGTGAATCAACAAAAAGGGACTCGCCTCATTTCAAAAAAAGTCTCCAACACCACCTGAAGCCTTGTTATCCTTATTTAGTGGAAATGGGGAGGGGAAGAAAAAGAAACTAAATTCTTTAATGATCCCAAAAGTATCTAATCGCCTCAATGTTTGCTAAGTCACACCTTTAATGAATGAAATTAAAAATAATTACTTATCATTCAGAAAAGGATGAGCATAAATCGCGATTTATAGTAAAACTTTAATAAGATCTTGATTGATTAGATGCTATTTTTAAGACCACAATTTTCAATCTATTATTGAAGCGATCATTATCTTGAGGTGCTAATGTTTAAGATAAAAATTGACTAGGCAGATAATTAACTCGATAGATAATTGCTAATCAAATGCCTAACGCCTACAGCCTCTTAGAAAAAAATTCAAATTACTTTCCAACGTTATTCCTTGGACACATTGAAATATTGCTTTCGTCATTCTTTCCTTGTTTTAATATTTTTGACCCTGACACGATTTATTGAGACGACTTCGGGGATAAAGTCAAAATCGACGTTTCTATTTTTCTGCATTCCTTATCAGGACTCTAATTTTAAAACTAAATACGTACTAAAGTCAGTAAAATTAATAAAAAAAAAATACAAACGACGATTAAAACAGTGGGCAGCAGAAGGTCAACATTCATGTTTTCTTCTTAATGAACTTGTTAATCGGACGATTCAAGTTATTTTACAGAAGCAACAACTAATTAAGAAGATTGAAAGACCACGTTTTCTTTTGCTTAATGTGGCCAACTTTTTCTTTGTGTTTAATAACACTAGTTAACACACTTTTTGCTTCCACATAATACTGCTCTTAGGAGTAATTGGTATGTAGAATTCGAATCTGCTTTTAGGTTTTTTCCATATTTGGGGACCGTAAGGAAATTTATCAGGCCTCAAAGATCGAATAATTTTAAAATGTTTATTGAAAACAAGAAATGTAGGCTACGTGCTAGAAAATGTTTTATGGCATATTTGAAAATAACGTATTAAAATACTATAAATGAACGTGTTTTTTTAAAGATACAAAAAAAAGTTTAAAATGTTGACTAGTCTAATTATTATAAGTCTGTTTTGTAATCTTATTTACTAGTTTTCATTTTCAATGAATGTAAAATAAATAATAATAACAAATTTAAAACCTAGTCGACCATGGCAGAATTAATGTCATGGTGTGTGTAATTTCAAGAGGAGAAAGGCGGATTCGATTTTAATTTTTGGGCAGCTTTGCGAATGAAGATATTTACTACGATTTAGAATTACTTAATCTCTAAAACAGATGAAATTGTCACAGAAGGGATAACGGGATATTTCTAAGAAGTATACGATTAAAAGATAATAATATACACTCACTTCCAAAAGTTAAGCACGGAGAGGTAAAATGCCAAAAAATGGACAAGCACTGCTTTGATTGACATGAAATGGTGAAAGTAAGTATCTCTATGTCTATTCATGAAACAAAACAAAGAATTACATACAGAGATTTAAAAAAATATTGAATTTACATAAATTATAAGATGATGACATATTTGCGTCAATAACGAATGCAAAACAAACAACAAAAAAGACATTAATAGGGTATGTGAGCACCCCTCAACGTCATACAAAGTGTACAGCGTGTGATCATGCTTGTTACGAGGTGATCAACCACCCCAGAGTCCAGTAATAGCCATTCCTCCTGTAGGGCAGTTTCCAAATAGTTAAGAGTGGCTGGAGGAGGGAAACGTCTACATACAGCACGGCCGAGGGCATCCCAAAGATTTTCAATGGGATTAAGGTCCGGCGAGTAAGCCGGCCACTCCATACGCGCAATCCCCTCACTCTCCGGAAAGTCGTCAACGATGGCAGCTCTATGGGGATGGGCATTATCGTCCATTAAAACGAAAGAAGGACCAACTGCCCCAGCGTACAGTTTCACAATGGGGTCTAGGACTTCATCTCGATACCGTACAGCCGTCACAGAACCTCGCCTGTAGATGTGCAGGTCGGTGCGATATCCCAATGCAATCCCTGCCCAGACCATGACGCTTCCACCGCGGAATGCGTGATGTTCGATGATGTTCTCGGGCCGATTGCGTGTGCCTTATTCCCTCCAGACCCTTGCACGCTTATCATCGGGTTGTAGGGCAAATCTGGACTCATCTGTGAACATAACGTTGCCCCAATCTGACACAGTCCAATTCACATGCTGGCGGCACCACTGTAATCGTGCCTGTCTGGATTGGACGGATAAAGGAACACAAACTCGTGGTACCCGGGCGTACAGACCATTCGTGTGTAGCCTTCGACGAACAGTAGTGGCAGATATCGTCTTACCAATGGCCGCTGCAACCATAGATGTCACCTGTGTGGAGGTCGATCTTCGATTCCGCTTGGCTACAACAGCAATATAGCGATCTTCCGAGGGGATCGTAACCCTTGGACGACCGGCTACAGGTCTTCGGACAACTGTTTGGCTGGTTTGGAATTGTTTCCATAATCGTGAAATGACGGAATGATGAACGCCGAAGAAAGGAGCAACATCTGTGATAGACTGTCCTGCTTCAATGCGTCCAACAGCCCGCCAGCGTTCAGAATCTTCCATTCGTCTTCTGGAAGCCATAGAAACACGTCTAGCTTGAAAAGAAATCTTACGAATGTTCTAAACACCTTTTACCAGCACTTATATGCAACTCCTATAACCCTTCACAATGTCGGCTTCTTATACGAGTGCCTGTTTTGCATATTTCTCGACGCGAAATTGTGATTGGCTGTCACCTAACATATTTGCATACTTCCTTCTACATTTGGAGCAAATTTTAGCATCTTTAATTCAGATTGGCTTACGGAAGTTTACATTTTTTTCCCCGTGCTTAACTTTTGGAAGTGAGTGTATTTATTTCCTCAACTGAAGCCTGTCAAAAAGCACAAACGCTTCAATAATAAAAATTATTTACCTTACATAATTAAAAAGATTAATTTCACTATTTAAAAGGATCTGTTATTTATATGTTAACATATGAAACATTTCCAAGTTACTGAAGGCAACTGATTTTCGTACCAATCTGTAAAAAATGTACGTTTCAGTATTGTATATTTTATACCAGAAAGTTCTTGACTTTTTTTCTACTTCAGAAACAGGACCCACACAAATCCAGTTCTTTGCTATGTACGTGTGGACAAGTGAATTCTGAAGTCCATGAAGAAATAAAATCTCCCATATGAGAAGGAGTGAAAAACAAAATAAAAGTAATCAACAAAAAGTATCGTACTAAGAACAGACCCAGTGTATGTTTTTCAATTATCAGTATTGGTCGTTTCAGTTGAGGTCATAAATATACACTAGTGTTTATAAAAATCGCAACACCCTGATGGAATGGTCTAATCCATATGCAATTTGCAATATTTGCATACAATGGGTCAGAGTATAAATGATTAGATTTTCAGAGTAATTGCTTGAAAGAACACCATGCCTCGACGACGACCAAGGGTACCATATCAACAGCTGACAGGCTTTGAAAGAGGACGCATAATTGGTCTGCGTGAAGCGGGATGGTCGTATCGTGACATTGCTGCTCGTGTAGGACGTAATGCAACGACAATTATGCGTGCATGGAGGCAGTGAAGCGAAGAGAACAGGGCACACCGAAGACCAGGCTCAGGAAGACCCAGCATCCTTCCAGAATGCATCCTGCAGCGTCATTCAGGACAAACGCCAGGGGTGATGGTGTGGGGTGCAATCAGTTACCATGGCCGTTCCCGTCTGATCAGAATCCATGGCAATCTGAACAGTGACCGGTACATCAGGGAAGTTGTGCAACCCGAGGTCATCCCCTTCCTGCAGAACCTTCCAGGCGCTGTATTCCAACAGGGCAATGCCCGACCGCATGTGGCCAGAAATGTCCTCGCCTTTTTCCAAGCACATCAGACGCCCTTGTTCCCCTGGCCTGCTCGTTCACCAGACATGTCACCAATCGAACATGTGTGGGACAGGGTTGCTCATCGATTGGCTCGTCAGACTCCTGCAGCAGCAGCAACTGTGGATGAACTGTATACTCGTGTAGACAGAGCATGGCAGGCCATTTCCCAGGCCCTTATTCAGAGCTTGTTTGACTCAATGCCACGACGTTTAGAGGCTGTAATTGCATCCCACGGTGGTTTCACCCGATACTAATGTGACAATAAAACGCATTGTATTGACCTGAAAATCTAATGGTTACTTTTCTGACCCATGATATGCAAATGCTCCAAATTTAATGCAGATTGGGCTATTCCATCAGGGTGTTGCGATTTTTATAAACAGTAGTGTAGGATGTATCAAAAATACACTTACAAATCTGAGGACGAGCTCCTGACACCAAAACAAGAAATATAGTCCATATAAACACGTGTCCGAAAATCCTTTGATTTTGAGGTATTAATGAAAGTTTACGTTCAACGTGGTCTGAGATACAGTCCATCAACGGAAGTTTGTAAACAACCAGATGGCGGTCTTGCCGTAACGTTTCACTTGTGTTGTAGTGATTTAACTGAAAAGTGTTCCGTTTAATCATGCCAGGATATCCATTGCGTGAGCAGGAAATTTATGATTTTTATGTACGGCCGCGCGAATGGTAATGGACGCGAGGCTGCACGGTTGTATCAGAAGGCGTTTCCAGACCGAAGGCAGCCTAGTCATTCAAACTTTCTTACTGTTTATCGTCACATTGCTGAGATAGGAACCTTAGTGTCACAAACTATGGATCGAGGAAGGCCAAGTGTCGCTCGTACGCCTGACCAGAAAGAACGCATTCTACAGGCTGTCGATGTAAACTATGCAGATATCAGCACTCGACAAGCGACCCAAGCATGTGGTACATCTAAAAGTATCCCTTGGAGAGTACTTCACGAGCAGCTCCTCTATCCGTATCATCTGTTTATCAAAACCACGGGACAC
Source organism: Rhysida immarginata (assembly GCA_023313115.1). NCBI lineage: Eukaryota > Metazoa > Arthropoda > Chilopoda > Scolopendromorpha > Scolopendridae > Rhysida > Rhysida immarginata. The sequence goes on from JAHWFO010034030.1 coordinate 271,115, forward strand.
TTAGCCGATGGTTTCTTACACAAACTGCCAATCTGTTGTTTGTCTCTTCAGTCTTGTTTGTCAAATATTTCACAACTAATATTTGTGGGCGGATGAAAATTCTCACGGTACAATTCAGGCTAGACACCAGAATCAGTTTAAGCTCAATGTGTAGGCTGGAATTGTAGATGACTGTCTGATAGCTCCATATGTTCCTTCCGCAGGTTTTACAGGACTTTTTTCATATCTATAGGGACTCTATCTATAGGGACTCTATCTATAGGGACTTTTTTCAGAACCCTCTTCGATATTTTCTATAGGATGTGGCCCCGCAGATAAGAAGAAGCGTGTGGTTCATGCATGTGGTTAATGTTCAAGCACGTTTTAGTATCATTGTTCGAGATGCACTGGCTGATATCTACCATAGATGGGATGGATAGATGGAGAGGACCAGTTCCATGGCCTGCACGTTCCCCCGACCTGAATTCTTTGGATTTTTATCTATGGGACCACCTAAAACAATTGGTTTATGCAGCCAACATTCTTAATGCAGAGACGCTTCATCAACGTGTCATGGAAGCCTGCAAAACATTCGCCTCCGTCTGGAAGTATTTGAAAACGGGTGCGACAATCAATGATCCCAATGCGCATGCGCGTGTAGAAGCACGCGGAGGACATTCTGGATATTTGTTATGAGTTTCTGAGGTGGGGTATAATGTAAACTTTCATTAATACTTCAACATCTAAGGACTTTCGAACATTTGGAGTAGGTTTCTTGTTTTGGTGTGAGGAATCCGCGCTCAAAAGTTGTAAACGTGTTCAAACTCGTGTTCAAAAATTTTGATACGCCATATTTTAATCATGGAATTTTAAATGTCCTCAACGAATATTTGATTAAAGCTTTATTGAAAAAAAGAAATTATGGTATTGATTATTTGGGCATATTTTAGAATTTCATGTTTAGAAATTCTGCTAATATACGGGGAACGGGAGATAACATATTTAATTCCATTTTTTTTCGCACAAACAGAACAGTTTTATCTCGGTAACTTTTTATAATACATCAGTTACATATACCCACCTTTTCAAAATGCATTTATTACCTTGCCAAAAGCATAGAGATAATTCTTATTTCTAATTGAAAGTTAGGATGATGACGCTGGGACAGCATGGAGCGAGTTATAATTTGCATAAGCTTTAAAACACCATTCAAGTGATGACTGACCTTGAATGGTGTTTTAAAGCTCATGCCATTGGCACTTCATTGGATGTCACTTAACGTGAAATTTTGAGTCTGTTCAGTCTACCCAAATCCGCCGTCATTGTAAAGTGGAAGAACGAAGTGGTAACAGTTGCGAGACAACACAGTGATATATCTTATAATTTCGCTGACATAGATCGGCAAGTACTGCAGAGGACTAACCGGGATAATCGATTTGCTTTGCTGCCTGAATCTCTGTGGAATCAGGAACCACCGTTAGCACCAAGACTGTTCGGCGGGAGTTAAAACAGATGGAGTATCATGGGAAACCGGCTGTCAATAAGCCTGGACTAAGATATTAAATTTCAAATTAAAAAGACGAACATATAAGTGATACTTTAATAATAATGTATGAATATAAATTGGCCACTGTTTATTTAAATCAAGCACAGTCTTCATACTTCCATTTTTTTAAATCTATGAAGATGGCTTGATAATGGTGCAAACCGAAATGGCCGTCGCCAATTTATATTACTACAATATTATAAGTTCGTCTTTGTAATTTATTATCGAGTGATACACGTTTTATCTTGGATTAGATTCAAGGTGATCTAGAACAGGGTGGGGGTCAGTTTGCCGGAAGTAGTAAAAATTGCCTTATGCGCAAGCGTATTTTGACATCACTAGATGACATCGAAACCATGGATGAAGAAAAGATGGATGGGACACTCCATTGCCGTCCTCAGCGAGTTTGATTTTGGGGCGACATCTGGAGCTTTACGTAGTACTAAATATAATCATCTGCTTAGATTGATTAATAAAATTAAAAATAGACTAAAAACAATAAAATAAAAAATATAAAAAAACTTGCTAAGCACACTTTTATCTTAAAAAGCCACTTAATATATGAATTTCTTTTTTAAAAAATTTCTAGTACTACGCAAATCGAAACGATGGTGGTGAAGTTTCGGTTTAGTACTACGCAAAGCAAAAACTGAAACTATTTTTCTTTATTTCCCAGACAGATTTGGTTTAGTACTACGCAAATCCACAGAGAGCGCCACTGAAAAAAAACTCACGCTCGACGCATAGGAGTGTCCCATCCATCTTTTCTTCATCCATGTCGAAACCTATACCCGCTAAATCAAAACCTCAACAGAAACTAAAACATGGCGGCAATGAAAGCAGTCGTGCCATAGCCACACTTGACGACTCGTTCATTTCCTTGACAATTCTCATTCTTTCTACTATATATTTTAATTAAATAATAATGCCATTATATGAAGGGACTTACGTAATTTATAATTATTGTAAAATGTACTTAGGTATTATCTTTTTAATGTGAACACAGGGTTGATGTTAACTATGAGCACATCGCGCGATAACTGATCATGCGACCAAAGTAAGTGAAATTTACTGAGACTAAATAGAAAAAGGGTTATATATCAGTTCGTTAGAAGGGGAGTGGGTGTCATTTACCTTGGTCTCATGTTCACTCATCGCGCAATGCGAACACAGAGACAAGGACGATAACGTACTCGCTTCTCATTATCATTAGGCCTAGTTATCATTCGAAATTGATTCGTCGGAACCGTTGGCAGTTAAGAGACAGATGATAATTTCGATATTATTTCTTAATAACTTTATTTATGCAGGCATTAGGAAATTTTAATTTATAAAATAGTAAGTTTACAAATAAACGTTTCTTCAGAAATCAACGTTAGAGTTTTGTTTTTTTACGTGAAAACGTTTTCTTTTGTGACCAGAATAATGGCTACCGCACACGCCGGAAGTAAAGCCATAAGTCATCCAGTGACGTCACAATACGCATGCGCGTTAAGCACTTCTGACAAACTGGACCTACCTGTTATTTAGATTACCTTGGATTAGATTATAAGAATATTTCTCTAGATTCCCCAGAATCTAAATAATAGCTATAATACGCAATATTGTAGCATTTCAACAAACTTTCAAACTTTCTTCTTTAATGCTTACAACAACTAATTAATTTCATCAGAATCCGGAAAGGTATACTTCATATGAAACTGCTGATAACCCCCGAATCGATGTAAGCTAGTTAATTCGTTCGTTAATTCCACAAAATGTCGACGTTAAACACAAATTGGAAATCGTGTCAGCAGATGTTATCGAATTAGCGGTTAAAATTATCTGGCGGTTAACAAATGGGTTTGACAGAATCTTCAACAAGAGGTAATATTCGACGATTTGTTCCGTGATAACACACTAAGCAGATAGATGAACGATGGCTGCCCAAAAGCAATGCTCGCGTTATCTTTTCCTTTGCGAGTTACAAATATAGGAAGTTGAAAATTGCGATAATGTAGACGAAATTTGCAAAAATTAAAAATCGTTTTATTTATTTCCAAATTTTTAAACAACTCGAATTATTTATTACCGAGAAATAATCTGTGGAGAACTCCTACAATATTTTCGGGCTTGTTGTTATAGATAAAAGCATTATAGAGCGAAAAGGAAGCGGAAACGAGAAATTCCGTAGTCCAACGCGCATCCCGATTTTGCCATAGTCGATAGAGAAATGCAACTACTCAAGCAATAACTCGAAATGATCGACGTTATCACAGCTCGAAAGTCGACAGTCTGACCATAAACAAAGGAATCGTTCATTATTTAATTAACCGAATGAAATTAACTAAGCGCAACTATTCCACGATATGGAATAATTTTTTCCAGGTTTTTCCAGAAATGAGCAATAAACACAAATCCCAACTCATTTGGGCTGTATTAGTACTTTGAAACTAATGGAAAATAGTTTCTATTACATATGATTGCAGCGGATGACGCTTGGATTCATGATATCGAAAATAAAATAAAATCGCATTCTGTGGACGGAAACCATTCTCACCTCTGTAAAAGAAAAAAAAACAACAACTTTTTGAAGTCTTCGGCTCGAACGAGATCGTAGGATTATGATTTACCGAAATCAATAGGTCGCAGTATAAAAAAGGGTCAGACAGAGCGATAGGAGTTGTATCTAGTAGGGTGTCACGGAAGTGTGAATCTTCGGTTCAGTGTGACCAGGTTTTTAAACTCGAAATTACTACGGCACAAGGCCTCCCATTACTACTTATTACTACGTTATGTGTCCCAGAATACTACCTTATTACTACAGTAAGGGCAGGGCCGGATTCTCCATTAGCCTAACTAGGATTCAGCCTAGGGCCTCAAGATCAAGAGGGGCCTACATTCAAATTGTTAGCATTAAAAATGGGAGGTGAAAGGGCCTCATAAGTGGAATAGCCTAGGGGCCTCTTTCCATCTAAATACAGCCCTGAGTAAGGGGACTTTTTACTAATTATTTGGCTAATTATAGATCAGTGCTATACAACGCAAGGCAAGTAGTTAACTTTAAACGAGTCGACAGTGAGAGAGAGTGCAAGGGAGGGCGGCATACTTCAACACCAACTACCAGGCCCGCCGCCAGAAATGTTTGGGCCCCTGACAATTGGGTACGTGTGAGCCCCTCTGGGCTCTGCCTCGTGCCTGAAGAGTGGCTGACGAGGCCCCCCCTTCCGTTGGGGCCCCGGAATAGAGTCCTGTTTGTCCCCCCCTGGCGGCGGCCCTGCAACTACCAGTATGAAAGCTGTGGCCTACCGGCGAATGCAGTGCGATGCGAATGCGGCGGCAGCGTGCGGCAGGCGGAGGGAGCGATGCGGCAAACTACTGGGCTCAGCCCAGGGGACTGCTGTCAGGCGTCTGGCGAAAGCGATGTGAGACTGAACGTGAAATCAACTGCATCCACTTCATCCACTCACGCAACGAAACGCAAACATGAGTCATCACTTAACTTATCAATCAACACCATCCGATGAGTCAAGGTGGTATCGCATTTTGGACTGATGACCAATTAGTGCTCATGTTTTAGGATATTACCATAATCTAAGGAAGTAATATCCTAAAACTTCCTTAGACTATAATATACTACACCTATTACTACGGAGATTCAAATATTACTACATATTACTACTTTTTCCAAATTACTACGGTCATTACTACGGCTGGGATTTTAGGCCATTTATTACTACGGTAGTAATGAAATTACTACGTCTGGTCACCCTGCTTCGGTTGTAGAATCGATTCCATGGAAAGTGTTTTGGGAAGCGTTTTAGGTTTGGTTTGTTTGGTATTAACGTCCTTTTCAACTGCCATGGTCATTTCAGGACGGCGTTATAGGGGCCGCAAATTTTGCCTCGCAAGGGTTCTTTAACGTGCAGCCGGCAAACGACTACACGGGACCAACGGCTTTACTTCCCTTCCGAAGGAAGTGCGTGATCTCAGGATTTTCCCCCTGAAAAAATCCTCGTCGTCCTCGGCCGGGGTCGAACCCGCGTCCTCGGGCATCAGAGGTGACCACGCAACCCCTGAGCCACCGAGGCCGATGGGAAGCGTTTTAAAAAAGGCAATTTCAGCAAGGGACGACTGCTACCTATTGTTTTCAGCCCATCAGAAATGATGGGAAAATGCTACACAGCTTCACCGAGAACACCTCGTAGCAACATGTGGATTGTCAACTCGCGCAAATCGCCTTCAATGAGGCGGCCTTTTTGTTTGCCTCCATGCTGTTTATTCCTTTAACCGCGTGGTCCGAAGAAACGGGACTGAGGAACATTATGGTTGTGAACACGGCAAGTGGAGTCGAGGTTTTACTCCAAAGAGTCCAAATATTAATTTAGGGTATGACAATCGACGAGTTCTTATTCGGAGGCCTAGAGATCATCCAGATTGTGTGCAGGAAGCATAACATTACAGCGGAAGTCAGCGTATGGGAGTCATATAGGTGGAAGTACGGACATGTATGTCACCCTAAACCACAAACGATTTGTTTCACGATTATTTGTTCTCATTGTCCAGAAGTATACGAAGAACAGAGACTCTCATTTTTTATCATGCTATATGCTGCAACCTTCGGTGTTTCGTCCCTTTTCATGGGCGATCATGCTCGATCTCAAAAATCTCGACTGGTGGACAATCAAATTCAGACATTATTAGATTCGCCACTAACGCTGTAGTCTACTTCTTATAATCTGTGTCTTACATGTAGAACTATTGTGTGTGGTCTATACCTAGTGGACAGCTATAGACACTGCACTGAGATGGGATATACTACAGTTTTGCATGGTCGCATAGTTTACGAAATTACACGTATTGCCTCTATTTGGATTTCATATCCATGACAATAATAATCAATTCATATATAATTAATGAAAACTTTAGGACAAACTTCATTAGAAAGTCACTACTTCTAAGGTGCGTCACAAAAGTTTAAAGACACAACTGTTTTGCATAAAAAAAGAAAATAGCATAAACATTATGATGAAAACTGCATCTGAAATTAGTTTATTGGCGATAATTAAAAAGTTTTTATCATAGTTCTCCAAAAAAACCAAAAAAAAAACAATAATTTAGCTTGAAAATACAAAATTTTCATATCAGGCTGTCTCAAAAGTTTAAAGAACAAAGTTAAATGCTGCGTCCATTAGCTTTAATCAACTTAAATACACGCTTCTGCATTGAATTAATCAACTCAAACAATACTTCTGATTTTAAATTATACCAGCTTTCTTCTATTGCTTGTTTGAGAACTGACGACCATCGGCATAAACTTCACGAGTCATGATTCCCTAAAGGTTTTCGATAGGGTTTCGTTCTGGGCTTCTGGCTGGCCATTTCATGACGTTGATATTGTAGAATTGAAGCCATCGCATTGTTGATGCAGCAATGTGTACACTGGCGTTATCTTGCTGAAACACGACTTCTGGACCTCCTAGTCGTTCACAAACGGGCAGAAGATAAGCTGCAAGAGTCTGTGCATTTTGCCGGCCACTGAGAAAAACGATGCTACTCGTACCATTAAACCCAAACATCCCCCAAACCATTACCGAACCACCTCCTTGTCGTCTGCTAGAAAACGACCTAGATTCCTTTCGTAGATCATGCCAATACGCTGCCAAATCATCTGGGCATCCAAATTCCATCGTTTCTCATCGCTAAATAACACCGTCATCCACTCATCCGTCCACGTCATGTGATCTCGTGCCCACTGTAATCAGGTTTCCATGTGCTTTGGCATTAACGGTGTTTTTTGGCCATTTTCTTGTACACCAAATGACCACTTTTAATTATCCGTCTGTGTATAGTGTCCTTTGATATATTCAAACTGGAAACTTGCTTTATTTGCCTTATCGAGAGAGTTTGTTGCCCCGCAAGACGAACAATGTGTCTGTCGTCACGGCTATTGGTGGCTTTTGGTCTCCCGGATCTGGGTTTAGGTGTATAATTTGAAGGTCTTTTTAGTACAGCGTATACACCAGCTCTTGATCTTCCAGTTAATCTTACGATATCTGCAGCAGACTTTCCTTCTGCTTTCAACTTCCAAATTTCAGCAACCTCAACCTGGGTGAACTGACATTGACGAGGCATTGTATTGCGTGGAGCTGCTTTGTTCAGAAATTATTTTTTATAAAAGTTTTTTTTCAATTGATTCAACCGTTTATGAGATAGAGGCACTCAAAGCGCTGTGTGTTTGGATTTAAAGAAAATACAAAAAACAGAAATTGTTCCTAAATATAATGGATTATAAAACGGATAGCAATGTGTTTATTTGAACATAATTTTTTTACAGTAATGCAAAACAATGATTGTACAATATTCAATGTTCAAGCACATGTCCTTCTTAGTCTATGCACATATGAGCCTGTTAAAGCCAAAGTGGTGTAAGTCCATTAACGACAGTTTTGAGATATAAAGAATTTTAGTAGTAGAATATAGATAAATAGCATTGCTGACTGCATAAACTTGCACTGCCATCTGTGAAGCTGTTTGGGGGAATAGGAGTTACACCACTACTCCTATAGGTAGTTTGACATATTCGGATTTCATTTCTAGCATTAACTCAGATTTTTTAAAAAGTGAAGTTACACCACTTTGGCTTTAACAGGCTCATATGTAAGTGATGTTAGAGAGACCTTTCTGAATGCAGTATCGTTTCATCCTCCGAACCACACGTTTACTTTTTTAAACTCACCGTCAACCTTTGTTTTCGTTTAAATTGATGAACAATTTCTGTCTTTTGCCTTTCCTGTAAATTCAAACACACAGCATTTTGAGGGCCTCTATCTCCTATACTCAATGTACACTGAGTGGCCAAAATATTATGACCACCCCCTTACTACAGTGTTGGGCCACCTTTCGCTCTTATTACTGCTTGCATTCTTCGGGGCATGGTTTCTATAAGATGTTGGTAGGTTGTAGGAGGAATTTGAGACCAACTCTGAAGAACTGCACCTTCCAATTCCTGCAGATTTGATGGTGCTGGACCCGGCTGCCTGATAGCCCGTTCGATCTCATCCCACAAATTCTCAATGGGATTGAGATCTGGCGATTGTGCAGGCCAACGAAGCAAGGTAAACTCTCCGGCATGTTCTTCGAACCATCTGAGGACGATGCCAGCCTTATGACAAAGAGCATTGTCCTGCTGGAAGTATCCATCCCCGTCAGAGTACACCATTAGCATAACGGGATGTACTTGATCTGCGACAATACTTAAATAATCTTGGGAACGGACACATCCGTGCAGAGGAATCAAAGGACCCAAACAATGCCAAGAAAACATCCCCCAAACCATAATACTGCCGCCACCAGCTTGAAGTGTTGTGGCGATGCAGGTGGGGTCCATGCTTTCGTGTTGTTTTCTCCATATTCTAACCTTGCCATCTGCATGATGCATTTGAAATCGTGACTCATCTGACCACATGACCCTTTTCCAGTCATCTACTGTCCAATCCTTGAGCTCCTTGGCGAACAGGAGACGTCTGGTCTTGTTCAAGGCTGACAGTAGAGGCTTTCGAACTGGTCGTCGGCTTCCATAGCCTAAACGGTGTAATGAGCGGCGAACAGTTCGTTCAGAGGCGGTCACAGTTTGTCCTTGATTAAGATTTGCCGCTATTTGACGCACTGTTGCTCTTCTGTCGCCCTGGACAACTCTGGCCAAAATCTCCTTTCAGCTCGAGCATTGAGGAGCCTGTGACGACCACACGCTTGACGTTGAGAGCCGGTTTTTTGCTTGGTAGTCCACTCTCTGTAAACATTAATAACTGCTGCTCTTGAACACTTCACAAGTTCAGCTCATACTGGTTCCGAGACTGCGCGCGCCGACGATCATCCCGCGTTCAAACTCGGTTAAATCACGTTTTTTGCCCATATCGTCGCAAAAAACACAGTGCAACTGATGGTTCACCTCACCTGCATTCCCTTTTTATAGCTATCTAGCCCTCTAGCGGCAGCGCTGTGACGCAATAGCTCATTTTCCTAAAACTGTCAGGTGGTCATAATAATTTGGCCACTCAGTGTATATGTAACATTAAAATGGCATTGTTTAATAGCAGCCTTATTTTGGTCTTCCTTTGAAAAACATTGGCCCTAAAATGTCACTGTTATTTAATCTAATACAAAGTCTGTATTCGCTTTTGTTCGTCGCGCTAATCAATAAGAGACCGACGCTTTATGGAAAGAACCAAACGAACGATAAAAATCAGAAGTATCTCTTGAACGCTCGAGGATATACTTTAGCGATAAAGATATGAAATTGTCATCCATTTCTAAAGTTAAACATTAAACTTGCGTTTGTCATGTAAACATTAGAATTATTATATAGTTCTAATCTTAGAGAATCTAGATCAACTTCGTGAAATTGGTGTCCAGAGAATTTAGAAATCATCCACCTCTAACCAGTTAACTAAGTTCTGAGGAAAAATAAAACTATTTGCCATAGGATGATGAGCCAGAGTATGTGTATAGAGATCTTGGTTATGATAGGAAAATGCAGTCACACCAAGAAGCAACAGTCATAACGAAATCCTACAAGACCATTACGTGGTTCAATCTAAAAGTAATAATTTTTTAAAATTAAGTTTTTATTCTACACCTTTGTTATAGGTACAATATACAGAACATTCTTTAGGAATTGTCTGTTGTCCACATAATCTTCATCCCTTTCAACTGACTTACGCCACCTTGATATTAAGGGCCGTATGCCTGCACGATAAAACTCTGGTGCATCTTCAAACCTTGTTCCATGAATCGAGTGATAAGAGGCGCACCTTCAAACCTCGTTCCTCGTTCACTTAGTTTACTAATCGAGTGATAATCCGCGGGTGCCAGACCAGAGCTGTAAGGTGTCGTCCAGTCAATTCAAAATTGATCTCGTCCTTGCTTTTTTGATGAACCTATAGCTAAGCATTATCGTGCAACACGAAAACATCCTCTTTCTACCGATGCAGTCGAACACGACTCAGTCGAGCTTGAAGCTCCTTTACGGTTATCATGTATGCGCCAGAATTAATTGCGATTTCCTGTGACATGATGTCCACAAGCAAGAACCCTTTTTCGATTTGAAAAGACTCTCGCCACAACTTTTGTTGCCGAGAGCGCTAGTTTGAATTTCTATTTCTTGGACGAATTCGCATGATGCCACTCCATTGATGGCGCTTCATTTAAGATTCAAAATGGTGCAGCTATATTTACTTTCCCCATTAAAACCTTGATTCTTGTCAAGATTGAGGCAAGGGATGAGTGGCCATCGGAGGAAACAAGAGCAACAGAGTCCAAAGATCCTGAGTTCAAGTCTCGGAACTAACAACTGAGTGTTGTTTTTTTCTTATGAATACCATTTGTCAAGCATGCAAATTATTTCATGCATAATGCTCATCCTGTTCTGGAAAGTTCCACAATTTACCATAAAATCACCAGTATCTTGTGCAATTGGTATAAAAAGGCATGTTGAAGCTGAGAAAAAATCAGATTAAAGCAAGATGGCACAGTACACTAAACAGGAAATGGTCAACATGATCCTCTGCTTTGGTGAGGCGAGGCAAAATTATCATGCAACTACCAGGCATCGTTGAAATGTCGTGCGGAATTATGCTATGGTGCAAATAGACATCACATTGAACACTATCTGGATTGATGGAAAGACTTACTTTGTATCAGACGAGTGTTTGTAAACAACAAACAGTAAAAAAGCCAATTGTCCTGTTGCAGAGCTTGCAATGAGGATTGTGAGTGATCCGCTCATCGGATTTTGGTGAACTTTTTTTTTGTTTTGTTTGGAATTTGCTGTTGAACAAATGTGCAATTGGAATTTTGTTGTGTATCTCTTACGGTTTTCGAGATAGAATTTGGATGTGTCCTAATTTGCATATTTGAGATGATGAAAGGTACTCCATTAGATAGAGCACCCTCAATTTCCTATTTATTTTCTGCATTGGAATTTGCGTAACTACATTGGTATCCAAGATAGGAAAGCGGTAACAGACTTTTGGACGTTTGACTCACCCTGTATATTGATAGATATTAGATGGAGACATGTTCTTAATGATGAGTAGCTGTTTTTCTCCTTGATTGGACAGAGAATTATTAATAAAACTGTATTACAATATTATTATCTTTCGTTTAATTCTCCGGGTTCACTTCAAGACTAGGATGATCGCCGTTGTTACAACTCTCTACAGTAGCCACTCTCTATACGCTGCACATTTTTTTCCTCAAAAAATCGATCTAAAATTAAGCCTCATCTTTTGGACTAACCCACATAAAGAATTCCTGCAATATCTCTAATAATGGATACAAAACTTATGAAAAGCTGCAACAAGCTGACAGTGAATATGCATTACATCATGCTATGATTTAAGGAGTTTGGTGAGTCACTGCCCGTGAAGATCGATAGATCTTGAGCATTTCATATGGCAATGCCTTCACAATTATCCAAGACTGTCTTCATATGACCCGTGTTTGCGCCCTAATGGGACAAAGTTTGTTGATTCTTGAGCGAAAGGCTTTTCGAACGGAAAGAAATGAAGCATCTGGGGACTTAACCGGGAGGGATGTAAATGGGATCACCTTGTTTCTTTTTTCTGCATCGTAGTGGCTCGACGCTTTTTCCATATGGATATGTACTCTATGAACGTCTGTACCGTAGATACGGGGAATTTCTTGATGGAAAATTGGATCCATTATCGCTATTGGAAGCAGACCGAGTTGACTTCAACGCTAGTAACCACCTTGTGCAACCTGAGTTTACCACAAGCACAAATATGCTTGGTACTTCTCTTTGCATTGGTTGATGAAAATAGCCCATCCTTTGCCATCTTTGTGACGATAATGAATTTCTCGCGGCAATTTGGTATCATCGAGGTATACTCAAACTTCATGTAGGGTGACCAGCCATTGCCATCTATCATGTGCAAGATTCCGTTTTCTGGCGTTGGGGAAGCCTTATGCCGACACTGCGATTTCAGCTTTTTTCGAATGATAAGTCTGACACTGCTTTAAGACATTTTCAGCTTCTAGGCCATATGGCACACTGTTAGTGAGTTTTCTAAGGATGCCACAGCTCGAACTCTCTTCACGTTGGCTGTGTACAGGGTGTTGCAGATAACTACAGGGCAGCAAAACGGGAAGCCTATGTGTGATGTTCGATTGCAGGGGCCGGCTCGACATCAAATGATAATTGGGTAATTTTATCCAAAAGATGACAGTTTTGACGTTCACTCACCCCTCCCCGACTGTGGAAACTGCTGGCTGCTGCAGGCCACCTTCATCTCCCTCCATTCTGCCAATCGACTGAGCCGGCCCCTGCAACCGAGCGGGTAGGCTTCCCGTTTTACTGCCCTGTAGTTATCTGCAACACCCTGTACGAATGGGTAAGTCGTTTCTGGTCCGTTTTTCATTACGACCCTGTCCTATAATGGAAGCTGTTTGTTCTTCTGAATAACATCACTTACGACGAAATCTTACTCCTTGATTTTTTCCAATGATAAGGAATAACTGAAACCTGCGTCGGAAACGTGCTTATGTATCCTTCCATATTTAATTTTGCTGCCATATTTTGCCAATAATTTGTTTTAAATCAATCAATCAATCAATCAATTCCATCACGCCATTCCCAGACGGGGTGGGCACGAATAGGAACCATGCAAGTCAGTCCCTGGCTTCCTAAATATATTTCTTCGAACAGCGCAAACTAACAATCTGCCTTTTAATTTCGAATACTCAGTCAGGTTTTGCTAAGCCTGCCCCGTCGGTCCATCATAGTATCATTGTACACCTTCTTGCATACATGTTCCTCTGGCATTCGTACCACATACCCGAACCATCTCAAAATGTTCTGATTCTCTCCATAATATCCATAGTTGTTGCGCACCTACAGATTTATTGTTCTCATGTATATTTTACATTGTCTTAACCTTTATCCTCAATTACTTTATACGTACAAATAATTCATGTAATTATTAAATGCAATCATAAAGTTTACTTGTACTTTTTAATGTTTTAAATAACCAATTTTTGCATACTTCGCGCAGATAAAATAGTCTGATCACGTGCCTCTGTTCTAAATAAAATTCTGTATAAACAACTTTAAAGGCCATTAAACTTAGAAGTGGACGCCTGTGCGAAAGTTTAATATTAATGTAAGCTTACACTGCAAATCCCTGGTCACTTCAAAGTAGAAAAGACTGCAAAGATTGCTGTTAGCCTTGATATAAAGTTAATAACTTCAAAACATCTCTTCACATATCATGCAATCGTGTTTTTCATAAGATTTGTTACTGAGTTTCACTTGATTGAGTCTTTATCGTTTCAGAGTTATTAACAGGGCATTTGTAAAGTATTTTCACTAAGATTAACGCCGTATAATCACCTACCACTTTTTACGAGTCATAAAGTTGTTTAAAAGTTTCAATTCGCGACTGAAAGTCGGCTCGATTGTTCTTTCGTATGGAATAGACGAATTACGCGAAGGTAAATATCGATCTATAAGGAGAAAACACATTTCTAATGTAAACAATGTGACATTGATTATTATCCAGAGTGTTTAAAGTCATATATGACTTCGGAAGATACAATTCACAAGATGAGTTTTTATTTTTTCATAAAGGTAAATAACATTATTGCATGCCTGCAAGTAGATTCTAATAAAGTTGTTTTTGACAAACATTAGTTATTTTCAATTATTATTATGAAACTGCTCTTATTTACTGAATTATTATAATCATTATTCAAGTTTGCCTAACATTTCTCACAATTTTTTAAATCTATTATAATGGATTTGGAAAATAAAAAAATAACTAGTTTCATGTTTTCATAAAAAGAGAGAGAGATAGAGAGAAAGAAGAGGAAAAGAAGGAAAGAAAGAGGAAGGGGGTGTTTGAGAAGCAGATAAATGAAGACAAACTGCAAGTGAAATGAAAGTGATAAAATCGGCTCTTCAATAACAACCATTTCTAATTGCTAATGACGAGCGACTCCGACAAGCAGGGCATTTACCATCCAATGGGAGTGGAGGATTGTTTCTGCCAGGGAGTTATTTCCAGAGAATGTTTTTATTGTGTTTACTTCTCCGACGCCAATAGATTAGAACTATTCATAGCCAGCGAGCAAAACAGCATCAGATTATTTTTAATCAGATGAAAGAATGGCATCCTTCCAAAAAAACAGTGGTGAGCAATAAGGCCGATTTTTGGTCAGAAAGCGTAAACAAAGTAGTTGACGAACTTTGAACGGATTTAGCCCGCGAATCACTCCGTCAAGTTCAACTCCTTTTTGGTGACTTCAAGTTCAAGTCACCAGTCCATATGTAGCGAGTGCGTTTGACCAGATATGGATTTAATACGAGACATTAATTACCTTCGTCCTCTCCTTGTTATTATTTTAGCGTAAATTATTGACACATGTTACTTTACTGGTTTTAGATTCAGATTCATCATTATAAGGAGAAATAAAAAAGAATGCTTCTCTCAAACTTCTTCCGGCTTATTACGGCAAATTGTTTCCCTGGTCGCCCGCCGTTGTCGCTTTTGTGACCTGTCATTTTTCCGGATTAACAACATTCGGGCCAATAAAACGACGCCTACAACATAAATAAGAAAGAGTCGCCCTTGTTTGACTGACCAAACTAATCGGTTTTCACAAGGTTAAAGTGGGCAGGAATGATGCCGTGGCGAACGCTCTCTTCGAAGACCCCCTTCTCTCGAATGCGGCAGTTGTCTTTTATATTCATTGCATCTTGTTCCCTCATAGTTATCTCTTCATCGCTCACGATTTATTTCATACTCATCTGTTGTAATAAGCGAGAAAAATGATGCAATCCCAGTGGCTCTTGTTTTCTCTCTCTCTCTTCCTAATAGATTAAACTTACGCCAAAATTTAATAGCGAAAATTGAATAAATAAAAACACGCAAATGTCAAATGTTTCATGTTTATTTCTTAATTTCCAATTACGCCATATCTCGGTTATATTAACAATAATACATATTCACGATTAACATTTATTTCGAAATAAAAATTTATTTTCCACTTAACATATTTTTTTTATCGAGCTCTGAAAGGCAAATATTTTAAAAAAATGAAAAAAAATAAAAAAATAAAACCATCTTTTTTTCCCCCTATATAATACCTAATATGTTAAAAACTTTTCCGAAGCGGCTAAATTTAAGCATCAACATCGAGGCGGAGCGTAAGACTCCTTCGCTTCTCGTAAATTTCACTTAAAATATTTATCACTGAATTATATTCTATTTTGGTTGGGGGAGCGGGAAGAAATGCGCTCTTTCTTGATATTCATAAATATAAAAAGTGAACATGTGTTGCACATTAAATATTCCGTACCCAGAAACTCTTAACATCCTGCGTACTTGGAGTTTTTTTTTTAATTATTATTATTTTGTGTATTAAACATGAGTGTGATATCATGCTAAATAAAGTTCATTAAATCAATTTATAAGAGCTTTTATAGAAATCCATTTGCAGTCAGATATTCTCAATTCCCTATTTAAAGATAGATATCGAAAAATACCATATCACAAATTATTAAATTTAATGCAATATTGATGCAGCTTTGATCTCGAGAAATTTATAAAAAAATTTTTAATTCTTCTCGCTAGAATTCACTAATGAAAGTTACATCGCCGACACTGAAATTTGAAATGAGAGCACATTCATCATCCTTAGAGTTTTATTTTTTTCATAAATTTCATAGGTGTATCAAGGATTTTTTTCGATAATCTATATTTGAAATGAAGCATCGTAAGCTCTTAAATTTCACTTTAAAATGAATTCAGATCGCAATTTTATCAGACATATTCATTTTACGGTAAAACCGTTAGAAAGAAATTACAAATATATCTTCAATAAGAGCTTAATTTTACTTTCTGCATAGAACATGTAGAAAAATAGGCATTATCGGTACTACGATGATGACGTTTTACGTGAAATTCCGCCTCTTTTTCCATCGATGTCTCGCCATCGTATGTGGAGGACACAACCCTGTACACGAAAAACCCGAGAAGGGAAGTTTCTCCCATGGCCATTCTCTGACAAGCTCGTAAATTCTATTTACATTAAAAAACTGTAAACGCTTAAGTCAGACAGAATGTCTAATGTTACCGGTTTCGAACTTGTGAAGAAATAATCCCAACGAATCGATTGTAACGTGATCGGTGCAGCGCTAAGAAGGAAAGCTGCCTACCTTGGAGACAGCATAAATAACTTTAGCACAAACGAATATTTAAAATATGTTCTTGGGCATTAAATATTTATTTTACTTAATCTGACCTTTGTCAGGCTAACCAAACTGGTAATCACTATTACAATAAAACAGAAAACGATTAAGTAACATGCATTGTGCTTCTCGTAAATTGTAACTTAGCATTGACTGTATTTCACGTCATCTAAGATATGATTACGATTTAAACACTATTACAAATCAATTATGTATATTACGTGTTATCAACAACGGATGAAAGGATGATTGCCAACCTTCATCCGTTCTTGCTGTTATGTTTTACTTGAACGTTGTTCATTTTATTTAATTAATGTGTCATTTTTAACGACACAAATATTCGTGGTATCTCGAGTCCATCTCATTACCTCTTCATTACA
Source organism: Rhysida immarginata (assembly GCA_023313115.1). Classification (NCBI taxonomy): domain Eukaryota; kingdom Metazoa; phylum Arthropoda; class Chilopoda; order Scolopendromorpha; family Scolopendridae; genus Rhysida; species Rhysida immarginata. Next base: position 288,270 of record JAHWFO010034030.1, read on the forward strand.
GCAATTCAAAAAGTTTATTCAGATGCAACTTTCACATCAGTAGCAAACGCTTCAGTGATTTACAAAGTACAGTAACTTATAAACTCTTTATATGAGAAAACAGGTCTTTAATAAAACGTAGCAAGCCAAGAGAAAATGCGAAATAATGGATAACCTATACAGAGTGGATTTGAATAAACTTGTTAAAATTTGTTTTCGGGAGAACTTAGATAATTTTACTACTTAAGATTTTTTTTTAAAAAATAAACAATTTGTAATAATTCAGATATCATATCAACGTTTTCTCCAACAGACCAACAGGTCCAACAAAGCGTTAATGGGGGGGAAGGAAACTTAATTTAACTGAGGTGTTAATCAATAAAAAGGAGCAAGAACGCTTAGAATTTAAAAAAAGGATTATACATGTTCAAAAAAATCTAAATATGTTCTGAAACCGGTAAAACAATTTCTTTTTCAATATTAAGATACGTGGAGCGTGAAATCCTAAGATCGCTAATAAAAAAAGGATCAATGCAATCATTAAAATAATCAATATAAAGATAAAATTTATCGACGGATAAAAAGATGAAATAATTTTTAGACGTCGGAAAAATTTAAGGATTTTTGCATAATTGGCGATCCTTGTTGTGGCGATCATTCTTTTAAGTTCTGAAATCCCTCCATCTCATTCAATTCTCCAATGAGCAGCATCACTCTTTTTTTTTTTTATTTTCTTATTATATTCTTTTCTAGCTGCTCTTTTAGCTGTTGGTCTTAACCTTCGCTTACTTTGTATAGTTTTTTTTTTCGTTTATATTTATATAAAAAGTCCATAGTAATTTGCGAAAACTACGAAGAGTAATTGTACTAAAGATTGTACTTTCGTTGCATGTCTTCCAATTCTGGTATTTTTTGTGCAGATTGAAATTTACGCACTGAAAAGGTTTGCTACTATTTGCTACTTGTTTATATTATGTCGATATTCCTGATAGTATGCATAATTGTTCCAAAAGAGGAATTCTAATTTTTTTTTCATACAATTTAGAGTGAATAAAACATTTGCATTTGGTCTATAATCTCATGATTAAAAAACTCACTGGAATCCTGCTTAATACGAGGGGAGATCAAAAAGTAAGTTGCACTAACTCGCCGCAGGAGCGCGCTGTGTGTCGAAATCTTGAGGAGAGAGGGACATTAACTGCGCAGACGTCGGATAGGACGGTTGCTGTGGTTTCCCGTCGTGTTTTGTGTGACTAGCGGGCAAAAAGCAATGGCGCGTCAACTGGATGTCCACTCCAAACTTGAGGTGCGAGCAGCAATCCGATTTCTATGGGACAAACGGGTGAATTGCACGGACATTCATCGTGAAATCACTGCTGTATATGGAAATTGAGCGTCGATGTGATTTTGTTGCACGATAACGCAACACCTCACAAGGCCCGCCAAACGTGCGAACTGCTGCAGCGATTCAAGTGGGAGGTTTGGCAACATCCTCCATACAGTCCCGACTTAGCGCCATGCGACTTTCAAGATTTTCGGTAAGCTCAAATGGAACTCGGTGGACAACGATTTCGAAACGATGAGGAGGTGAAAGCGGTTGTCACTGTGTGGTTACAAAACGCTGGAGGAGATTTCTATGCATCCGGAATCGAAAAGTTGGTTGATCGTTCGGATAAATGTTTAGGGTCTCTTGGGGACTATGTGGAAAAGTGAACCTACATTGTATGCTGCTATAGCCGTGTTGCTTTCGTATAGGTGGTGTAATAAATGGCCATACCGTGGAAGTGCAACTTACTTTTTGATCTCCCCTCGTATATGGGCTGTTCAACCAACACTCCTAAAGAGATGGCGTTGGTTCAACGCCACCTAGAAACATTTAGGATCCTACATCAATCTATGAAGGTGTGGCAACGTTTTCCAAAGCTTCTGTCTTTGCGCGCTTCATCTTATGAGTTGGAACATTTGTCTCCAGCGATTTTTTTCGCCCTTTCGTCATTTGATATGAATTGGAATTTATCTCCAGCGAATCGTTTGGCCATTTCTTCAGGGAGTTGCTGGTGCAGACGACCTCAATCTATTTAAAATAAATCATTCATTTTAAAATAAATGATACATAAAAAATGTTTTTCTAGCTCATTTTTCATTGGGTTTTCAAGTATTTGCTTGTTCTGTTCAAGTGCCGCCTTTAGTGTGGCGATGTTTTCATTGCGGTTGTATTCAATGCTCTTAGTTCACCCATAGATTTTTCCATTACAACCTAATTTTCTGCCTGTTCTTTCTTGTATGTTTCAAATTGCCTTCAGAAGTTATCTTTCTGCAGTCCATTCTTACTGCTCTCACGATCGTGGGTCTCAACCTATGCCCGTATATTACAGGTATAAGCGGCAGTGATTTGGATGCCATAAGCGTTGACAGCCTTGATTAAAATTTTGGAATTTAAGTTGTTATAAGTATTGTCTCCAACTGATGAAGATGTTTTAATGTGAGTACCCCTTTATGTGTTTGTGCTCCATAAGCATGGCCTCATTAATGTTTATAACATTCCTACTCTGATACTACAAAAGAAAAACAGCAATGTGATTCTCCTCTTTCAACATGAAGCCCCCATCATTGAGAACCCCATTTTCAATGTAAATGATTCATTTGTCCAATCTAAATTGCATGTGTAGCCTATATCTTGAAAAAGTGGGTGTATTCTGAAATAACTGGTGGGATTGTGCTTGCGTGGAGGTGTATATTTTCATGTCGTCCATGTACAGGTAATGTGAAAGTCTGTAATATGCACTTTTATTGTGTTTCCTCCTTTTCCTTTCCCTGTAGTATACACCGTATAATTTTTAGTTCCCTTCACCTATTGTCATTTAGTGTTTCTTGCCTGATATTAACTTATAATAATGTAGTCATTTCTTACATGTTCATTGCAATGTTTATTTATTAAGTGTTAAAAAACCTTCTGGAAAGAGAATGTATACAGAATGTAAGATAAGTAGCATACAGTATCGTGGTCAACATGGATGGATAGGTTTTGCCATACAATGTTGTCAGTCACAGGTGAGTATTGGTCATTTGGCAGTGTGTCGCACTCTGAACATCAACTTCAAGTGTTAATTAGGAAAGTCTGCAGCTTAGGACTGTTTTTCACGATTTAAGAATGAACAGGAGACATTGGAGGAGGATCACATTAGTAGTTTTAAGCTCTCTGAAACACTAACTGTGGGACCCAATGCATAAAGATACACAACACTATAAAAATGAACTTACAAGAGAAAACTTGAGAACTGCACTACAACGTGTTCATTCGTAGGCCTCCTACAGTGTGTAGATATTACAGCCACGGAAAGCTTACAGGAACAGAAGGGACATTCGGGTCGGCACAATCAAGTCAAATTACAAAGAAAAATTACAATGAAAGTAGAACCCATGATCTTCTGTTAAGAAACTCCTTTAATAGGAGTACGAATGAGACAACCTTTTACATTATAAATTAAGCTAATGCTGTAAGAGTGCTGTATATGAATGTAATACTTTAGGTGGGTGTCTCTCAAAAACCATAGATAATACAGAATTAATAAAAGCATATTTGAATTCGAACAAGTGATACTATTAAATTCTCATTTTTACACTTATATCAAATGATTAGATAAATTTGTCACATAGTGCAATTTATGTCTTTTATTGTTTTTCTAGAAGTCACTCCGAAAAGGTACTTCTTTTTCGGAGAGCAGACCCTGGCCCTTCGGATAGAGATGAGCAAAAGGATATCGCACAAGCTCGTTTCGCACATTCTGAAGATCCTCTTGGAAGAAGTGCTCGGCTATGCCAACGTCTCTCTCGTCGAGAAGCAGGACTTCATGAACGCCAGCGTCGTCCTCAGCCGCCTCTCAGGCTGCAACGACACAAGGTGAGACAGAGCAACTTAGAAAAGGGGAAGGGTACTTAAAGTATATCTCCATGCTCCTCCAACTCTGCTTAACCATATTCCGGTTCGATCACTATATTTTAATTATTCTTTATAAATATTCGTGTTTTTAAATTATTCTTTAATTATTGGGGGAAGCCGTGGCCTGGTGGGCTTTCACTGAAACAACTTCTGTGAAGTTAAGCAACATCAGGCACGGCTAGTCACTAGATGGGTGACCATCCGTGATTCTCGATCTTCACCCCCTCGGCTGCTGTGACCATCATACAGCAGTCGTTAATCCAGGTTCATCCAGGGACCCAACTCGTCGGCTTCTTTGATTCTTTCTTGTCATTGTTAAGTCAATCATTATTATGATAAACAATGAATTAATCCTCTTCCCCCCTCCGAGGAGATTATAGGGAAACAGCGGAAGCTCTGGTTTCAACTATATTTTTTTTTTTTATCCTTTTATCCGCAATTTTTAACCTCCATTTTTTAAAATTGATTTTCTAGAAATGTTGCCATTTGAAAATGTTAATAGTTCTACATGCCCCCACTGGGACCATTTGGCCCAAACTGGTAAAGTTGATATCTCCTCACGACAACTCAGAACTTCCTACTTTAACTTTGATTTTCGAAAACTTTTATGCATGCAATTCGTCCATTTTCTGAAATTTAATACTATGTTGCCCAAAGAATACAATTCCACTAACCAAATTTCTCAAAACGACATTCCCGAAAACCACATTTTAACGGAATATGGTAAGGTTACTTACAAAATCACAAAATCGTTAATATCTCCATAATGGTAACATTTCGGATAACATACATGGGGGTGATTATCATAGGTATTGAGGTCCTCTACCCAGTTTTTCATTTTGGACGTGTACGATTAGGACACTGTATATAATCAAAATATTAATTTATAATTCAAATTAATTTTAATTAAGCCATATCTTGATTTCGCTTCACTACATATAAATTACCGGTAAACTTATCTTAATTATAATCAAACATTACTTACTCTATCAAGCTGTTTCATTAAGGAAATGAGTTGGTGGTGGCAATCTCTGTCATGGCTTTTATTAATTAAGACAAAAAACCTCATTGGCGGTTTCGAGCTAATCATCAACTTTTCCTTCTCCCGTCTCCTAATGGATGAACCCAGTCATGTTTAATGCTCATTGATTTCCGGTGCAAATGCAAATTTCTTTTAAAAAATATTTTTATAGGCAGTTTGTTTCCATTGATTTATTGGTGATTTTATGTATCATGCGGTTTTCTATCTTCTTTCAAAATATGTGCTCTTTCAGGGAAGATGTGTATGCGTTAGATTGTACAAAAAAAATTACAATTGCTTACTTCCTGTTAATAAAATAATTGATTTAATGACCGTTATTTATTATACTATTATTCTCAGTTAATTAAAAATAAATAAGACACCTCCACGATTTAATTTTGTTATTATTGTGATTACTTTAAAATATTGGTGACTGATTTCTGTTACCATTCATAATATTGAGTTATACAAATAGGACAGTATTATAGTAAAACTGACTTATTCATATCTCAACTATACATGGTATGAAAAGGCAAAAAAAACCTCTCCATGGACATTTAATGATTACAGTACAAATGTTTGATGTTCGCACCACTGGCAACGGGCCGGCCAGGTGGCCGAGACGGCTAGGGCGTAGGCTTTCTAATACTCGACTCCGCCTGGTCGTGGCTTCGAATCCCGCCGTGGGCATGGATGTTTGTGTTTGTCCAGGGCTGCGTATGAATATAACTTGTGTAAAAGGCGCAAAATGACCTGAGTAGTCTACGCCAAAATTTCTAATAAACCAACCAACCAACCATTGGCAACGCAGAACATAATAGTTCTGCCCAGACGTATCTCAGTGTAGTCTTGGGTATTGATTCTACTGCATTAATTTGGAGATGTGTTGTTTCAGGTCGTCCAGATTGATACATACAAAGATTCTCACCAAAAGAGGACGCAGAGCGTTGAAATTTGGCATTCATGAAGGTCAGAACACAGGCAAATAGTCATTTTCGACATGAACAATCTAATGTCCCTCACAAGTGTGGCATTCAGATATGTGCGAACATCCAGATGGAAATATAAAACGTCGGGGTTATGTTCCTTCAAGATATTCTGCTAGCTTGAATAGACTCTGGGAATAATTTCGGCAAAAAATAAAGCAAGTAGCCTACATTTTGCGTCTTCTCATTGCGCAAAATACATTCACTTTTGGTAAGTCACTCACAGTGATATATGGTTTTCTGTGCCACAGATCCTAACATTATGGCAATTGACCTTACCGCTGAAGTCTTATCAGTGAAACTGTTCTCTTCTAATTAATCCTACATTTCAGTGCAAAAGTGACCAAGTTATGTATTTCGTCTGGTTTTAGTGTTGTAATTTTTCCGGCTTACAGCGCTGAGGCGTTCATTATATTCGCCAAATCGTGAGCTGCGGCACCTGCAATTCCACACTAGCTCTCTTATAAGTTAGTCTAAAACAAAGCATGAAATTGTATTTATTTTTATAGGTGCTTCAATTATTGTATCGTTAAGTTAAAAAAAAAATTCAGATTTTGTGAAACAAACTTTCACTTTTTTGTTAATTTTGTTGGGTGTGATTAATTTTGGAGGCAACTATATGTACAGTGGGGCTTGCATATTAATGAGTGGTCGTTGATTTTCTCGAACTCCATTCGTACACGACTCGAATCCTGTTCTTGCAACTTTCTTGAAGGTTTTAGGCGGCCCGGTATTTTCCCATATCTAAACATCCAGGAAATTCGAACTGCTTCATCCAATTCACAATCCAGTTTGCCATAAAGTCTGAAATAAGAAAAGAAAACAAAGATGGAACTTAACTGTTGAAACTAGACTTAGTGATTGAAAATCAAAGAACATCGAAGAACACGAGATTAGGAAACTTCACACAGACAAGGTTTCAACGCACTTATACAAAGATACATGTATTATAACTAAAACCATATATCAATTTTTTTTTAAATTTTTTTAATGCAAATAAAAAGAAAATTGGCATTGATTGTCGCTTTATATTTTTTCCTTTATTTTAAGGTGTAATAATATTCCAAAAGCAGTGAAAGATAAATTGGTACCAGCGACCATGATCAATTTGGAAGTATGGACGGGACCAGGCTTTAACATGGAACAATGGTTGGAAACGAAGATGGTTGAAGATTGTGGACCACTAGGACCGATTGGAAGGTAAAAAGAAAATTCATTAGCTTTACATCACAGAGCGTTTGAGTACATAATCGCATGAGGCCGAGTCAGACTCACGTGTGAATCAGTTTATTTACATAATTTGTCCAAAAACAAAAAAACAAACAAAAACAAAAAACCGGCGTATCTAATTAAAATCCCATATTTCAAGTTTTTGACATTATTGCAAAGGAAAAGGCTTACAATTGCATTCGGTGATATTATAAAAAAAAATAGTTGCACCCAGGTTTTCTTTCATTGGACAGAATATATCTGCAGTGTTTTTCTCGCTTTCCTAGGTACTTAATTTAACTGGTGAGATTAGCATTTAGGATATGATGCACTAACTGGTCGCATAATCGACGTTGCTACGGCATCAATAGGTAAGCAAAATCAAAATGAATGCCGTATACAAGAAGAGCATGTAAATAACTGAAACAAATCATGTAATTTTTATTAATGAAAAGCAGAAGGCTGAATTTAATGAGCGTATCTCGGGCGATCATAAAGTCGTTACAATCAGCATGAAAGAACGTTCACTTTTGAAAATGTGTGGAGCAGTACCGAGTGCTGGAGGATACAAAGCGGCGTTTGGAGTAATACCGCTAAACGCCATCAGAGCCCGTCGGAAAATTGGAGATGCGAGTCGTGATAAGGTTCCTGCATTTGAAAGTAATCACAGGAGCGTACTACCGGGACCTCCTGCGGAAGTTACGGGACTCCATCAAGTCAAAACGGCGAGGCAAGGTATCAGATTTCTGCATGACAACGCGCCAGCACATTCCGCACATGAAACCTTACGCGTTGCGGTGCAGCTGGGGTTCGAAATACACCCGACCTGGCCCCAAGCGACTTCTTCCTCCTCCCTCGCCTGAAGAACCCGCGTCGTGGACAGCATTTCCAAGACGACGACGACGTCATCTTCGAGGTGCAACAGTTCCTCAGCAGTCGAAAGGAGGACTTTTATAAAAGTGGCATCCAGCAAGTCGTCCATCGTTGGGAAAAGTGTGTGGCCTTGGGAAGTGCATATGTGGAGAAGGACTGACGCTACCACCGTGCAGCGTCACCTCTTTTCTCAGTCTTCCGGTTGATTGTAATAATTTTATGACCGCCTCGTACATTCATAATCATGCTTCAAACACAATTTTTAATTTCGCACTTTACCTCATTTTTAAAGAAAAATTAATGTTACATGAGCATTACAATAAAGAAATTAGTTTAACTAATTTAATTAATTTTCAAACTTACTTTTTTTAAAAAAAAAATACGTTAGATGCTTAATAATGCTAACAAAGATGAAAGTTCTATTAGACATTCCCCGTGATTACACAAAAACATCCATTGTTTATTTTTAAAATCTTGTCACACTGTAATTCATAGGAATTTGCTTTTAAAATGCTTGTTACGCATCATATTTTTTAAAGCAGTAAAATTACAGCTATCGTTTGCATTATATCCATGAATACAAAAAAAGTTTTAAATAATATTTATAACAGTAAATTGTTTTGCACTTATTTTGCCATTCGAAGCTACTCCCACATACTATAGAGATAGCAGATTATTTTTCTTTCGTCGGCGATTTCTTCTGCAAATTTTGAACAATGTTTGGTTGGGAAATTTGTAGCTCTCTACTAATCTGTTCGTCGACTTTCGAGGACTTCCTGCGAAAGCCTCTCGCACTCCCTCTATCAACTGGTCATTTCCTCGGCGGAATATACTTTTTTTTCTTGCACCTTCTGTTTCGAATTTATACGCCCAAAGCTGACTGCACATATTCTATGGCAGTTACACTCATCCAGACAAGGATGCAAGCCTCTAAAATGTACATGTAATTATCTTACGAGAGCTTTTGGCAAAAGAGGGATATCCTTCGTCATATAGATTATCTGAAGCTTAATCTTCTTTGATCAAGGAGATCCAGAGTAATGATGTGCGATACTCTTCGAGTACTCGATACTAGAACTATCGAGTATTTCTAACAAGTACTCGATAGCAGTATCGGTGTATTTAGGAAAAGTATCGAATTCTCATGAGTACTCAACCTAACCTAATCTGCAAATCCGTAGAATATTTCAGAAACAAAAAAGTACCGTAAAGTTAAAATAAAAACAAACAATGTAACTTATATTTACAAAAATTTTAGAGAATTTAGAAGGAATTAGTGCCAAAATAAACAGTTCTCGTTGCTTATTTTAATTCACACTAAGTTTATAGTTATACTATCAAATTTTTAAATCAAAAATCGATTTTATCGAATGTAGTATTAAGGAAATAGAAATAAACTCTGCCTTCTTTCGTTTCTCATCATTTTCGATCGAATGATACATCCCATGCCATACTTGTAAGGACTACGTGACCAGGTCTCCATATACCCGACCCCACTGAAATAATCCAGTCCAAATTTCATACTAATGTAGATCTTGGCTAGATAAATATGCATACCAAATTCGTCCCCTATAACTCTCACCCCATAACTCCGACCCCACTGGGACAATCAAAACCAACCTAATTAGTGAGGTAGGACATGCACATGGTAAGCAATTTTTCAAATTTTAACCTTCTACGTCAAAACAGACAGATGGACATGGTAAAGATCCAATAAAGAGCTCCAATCTTTCGCTACACAATAAAAAATTTAAGTTATTAATTTTTCTTTCTTTTTGAAATTATTATTGTTTTTTACAATATTTTAACAGTGCCTTTTTTCATAGTTTTCCATTTGTACCTTTGTTTTTTTCCCCTTTGCCAGTTCTACCGAAGTGGAAAATGAACCCGTTCACCAGTTCAATCGAAAACCGCTACTGTCAACCATTTGTCGATTATAAACGATATCAAAACTTTCCTCACCAACTTACGCATTTCATCTTTCTCGTTCACTGCACCAATCTCGCGAGTGACCTCAGAGTTATAAATAAACTAGTTATTTCGCTAAAGACAAGTTTAAAAATCAGGTTCAAAGAATACTCGATACTGCCATCCAATACTCATAGAAATACTTGAGTTACTGCAAATTACTCGATACACCGAGTATCGATACCTTAAAATATTCGATATTACCGGCAACGGTATCGGCACATCACTAATCCAGAGAGTCTTATTGTTTGCTAATATTGCCATGGTTTTTCAGCTCGCTTACACTCTCAGCGACATGAGTGGTTGGTAATTGTGATGAGAATAATGCTCTGTCTAATAAGTCCGATAGGTCGCGAGCGGTCGCGAACATAGATCCTAAAAATTAAGGGAAGTACAAGTGTGGTTAAAATGATATATCGAATGCAATTTTCTACCGGTTGTTCTTCCTGCTTTCGTCTTTCTGCCCGACAGAAAACTCCTGCATTTTCGAGTTGGGTTGAACCATAGCCTACATAAATAAGGGAGTTTTCTGTCGGACAGAAAAACAAAAGCAGGGAGTGACATCATAAAATTTTTCTGCTTTGTGGTTTCTGCCGTTGTTTTTAAGCATGTGGGAACCACGCTTAAATGATCGCAAAATGAAGAAATTTTTAGTAAAACACACACTTCAGATGATAAGAAAGTATAATCTTAATGCTCAAAGATATTTTAACTTCACATCATTCAATACGCAATTCTATAAAGAATACGGAGGACTACAATAGGCAATATACAGGGTGTCCAACAAATGACTGACCCATTTTGAACGTAAATAATAAAAAACACAGTTTGAGATAAAAGGCGCTTGCTGCATTGTTATTAGAAAAGCAATAAATTTTGAAAAATACATTTTGTTAAAACTAGTTACAAATTTCGCCGGAGAGGGCGCTGGAGGCAATCTGATGTAGTAATAAAGAAAGAACATCTGGTTTTCAGTTAATCGTTCTTGAGGAGTTCATGCGTGATAACAGGCGTGTTTGCAGTAAAAACGGAGTTAACGTCCTTTTTCAGTTTGGATTGTACTATTTTCTGTTAGTGAAGCATATTGACATTTAGGTTTTCAGCCGACAGCGCCACCTCGTAGCGAAATTTTAACTAGTTTTAACAAAATGTATTTTTCAAAATGTGCTGCTTTTCTAATAACAAAGCAGCAGGCGGCGCATTTTTATCCCAAACCGTGTTTTTATTATTTACGTTCAAATTGGGCCAGTCATTTATTGGACACCCCTTCGTAAATAAAACAAAATAGCCAGAAACTGTGGACACCAATATACAATATCGGAATAAAAGGAAAACACAAATCCACAAAAAAAAAAGATTTTTTTTGTGGATTTGTGTTTTCCTTTTATTCCGATATTGTATATTGGACACCCTGTATATGCTAGTAAGGAAAACGGATACACTCCTATTCTCTTAGAAGAGTTAAACTGAGCTATTTGGAGTTCAGGAAAAATATTAAACAGTTCAGGCAATTAAGTACTTTGAAAGTAGAGAATAGAGCAAGAAATATTCTGTGAGAAACTAAGGTATGTGGAAGCATATAAATAAAACTTGTTACCGACAATTAAACTGTCTTTCTCGTTCGCTTGCTGGATTGAAGTATTTTCTTCTTTTTCTCATAGTTGTACAGACTTCAGATACTCTGACTGTTTAACGCCATCCGGGCAGCTAATAGGATTCGTAAGGCTTAAAATAAGCATTTACTATAGATCTTACAAGGACAATCAAAAAGAGAGCTTTCAACAGGCTTAGGCGAACTTTCTATTGGGACCAGCGAGGGGACGAGTGACTGCGTCAATTTTATTTAACGGACTCCCTATCCTTTGACTCTTGTAATGCATGACAGTCGACATTTAACGAGTACTCACCAATATCAATTAAACGAGGTTTCTCCGCTTTAATAAAATCAAAGTCTTGCTTAGAGAATAAATTGTCATAAGATTCATGCTTACAAGGTTCGCCCCTCTGGTTTCTGAATGAGCTCCATCTGCATCCTCACCTCGTAGAGGTTCTTATCTCCTCTATTGTGAAGTCGCTTCTCGTCAGAGGCTCACTTCGCTGAATAAAATTGAACTGGCTAAGAGTATCGTGAGACGTCTTCTTTAATGCGCCTATTGCTCTCGCTCGTACTTTGACTACGGCGCTAAAAGACGGCATTCACTTTTAATTTTCCCGCCTCAGAGCTCTCATGAGTCTCTTTGGCGGGGAAAACTTTCGCTTTCAAGAACCAACGCATGTGACTTAAGTCGCTCTGATTTTGTATATTATTGTTGTTATTGTTGCTTTGGAAAAACTCAGTTCTGACGCCAAGTTCCATAGATGGATCCAAGAGAGGGCCAAGTCCAAAGGACTCAAATGCAGGGAAGGGAAAAATTACGTGTTGGTGGGAGTATTAATGTCTGGGTGTAGGAATTTCCTTACTATATGACAAGTGTTTAGGATTGTGGCTTTCTGCAAGGTTTTGTATAAAGCGTGAGTTTATAAATTCAGTATTTACAGGCTTTTATGTGGTGAATGAGGAATAATACCAGTGGCAGAAAAAACGATAGGACAATGTGTACTCTGGTAACTCCACAAAGGAGTTTTCAAGATTCCGTGTGCGGGGTCTATATATTTTGTGTGTTGTCAATGTGTGTCTTCTGTAAATTGTGGGTATTGGAGATGGAGATATCAATTATATAGGTCACTTTGTTTTGCTTTTCTACTAGGTAATACTTGGTCTGTTATGAGGAATAGTTTTGTCAGTGATTATAGCTCTGTCAAAATAGATTCATGTGTGGTGTTCTCTAAGATAGTGTCAGGGATATACTTATTATATAGAGTGTTGATGTCCCTAAACTTGTGTATCTTAGTTAGATATTGATGTAGGTGTAAATAGTCTGTCTGCGTGAGAATTTTGTAACTGAATATGACGTTTGGGTGGTTTCCTCTACGATATGGCATTTCCTGCTTTAGTGTTAATAACCTGGCAATCATGGTTCTATTATTATTATTATTATTATTATTATTATTATTATTATTATTATTATTGCATATGATTAGAGCTCGTGCAACTATTTGCTTAGCTCATTCACATCTTCAGAATCGATCATGTATATCGAAGTAAAAAATTTTATTACGCTTTTTTGACTTTAACAGCGCCTTAGATTTACAATAGTTGACTTGCACTATAAATTTCTTTGACTATACATCGGACGAGTTCTTGGAAAGGGACGAGATTTTTAAGTTTTTCTAGATGGTGAAGGAGGAGGGAAGGCCGAGCTGCTGTCAGCCAATTTGAATTGATGGAGGCCTCTTCTGCCTCTTGAATCACTCCAGTGTACACAAGGATTCGTTGAAAAGGAAATAAGCGCACACTTCCTTTTCCTAACGATAAATTACAATAGCATTTTCCTGATTAGTGTACAAGTCTTGCTAATGAAAAGGGTTGAGTGCTCAAACGCCTCTCTTCACTTATGGGTCAAGGTTGAGTCACAAGCGTTGAGAAGTTGGTCGAACCGATCAACACCTTCCAGTTCTCCAAAACGTTGAACTTGATGGTGGACTTTGTAAAAGATAAGAAAAAGGGGAAGGGACAAAAGCAACAAGTAGATCTATTTACGGAGTTGCTTAACACAATAAATCGTAAACAAGTGTAATTGGAAGGGGAAAGGAATAAAAAAGAAATTCCGTGATATTAAAAAATTATCGTGTTCGTATGAAGGTTAAAGTCGAAAATAGGCTAGTGATGAATTACATCATTTCTCTTTACTGAATCAGCCCGAAACGAACAACGTAATATGTAGCTTGATATCCGAGTGAAGAATTAATCCATAATGTTTGTATAATATTTTGCAGTCTTTGCCCTTCAGCGCCTTTCAAAAATTTTTTCTTAAATTAACAATTCGCACTAAAATTACAAAAATTCCCTCATTCGTTTTAAAGAGAAAAAAAAAACAGATAAAGATATATGATATTTGCCTCTAAATTAATAAAATTATTGATAGCTCATAGTGACGCCTTGCTTTTTTTATACTATTAACCTTTTATAAGCATTTTTTTTTTTTACAAATGTGAATTAACATAGAAATGGTTCGATTCTTTTCTCCTTTTAATTAATGTTTAAAGCACTCTATGCAAAGAGTCATTAAGAGTATATGATATTAACATAACTGTTTGAATGTTTTTTTTTGTTTTGTTTTTTTGAACACTGGAATTCAATGACGTGAATTCATTGTCGTCAAACTTGGTTAACTTACATTAGTAGATCTTTTTCCGTCGCTTGAGATTTGGTTAATGCTTAATGCAGGTTTCCATTTCATGTGCAAGAGCAATACAGGGCTGGATCTAGGAAAAATTCTGAAAATTATCGCCTTAATCCTTTGATAATCACCATAACATTCAATCTGTTCCATTTAAAAGATGACGTTTTCATGGATGAAAATTTAGAGACTTAAGGAAGCTTTCTAACAGGTGAAAATTAGATTTACTGCGAAGGGGATGCCAGAAAACCTTCAAATGCAGTAAATTCCTAAGAAATTTGGAGAACAGCCGTGAAAACCAGCTACAAGATCGACCTGTAATTATTATCAAGCGCCAGTATTTAGTAATCAACGTGCGCCTCATGAGATTAGTACTCTATTGCAAAAGAGAATGGCACATTCTTTATTAGGAGCTTTAGCAAAAAGCTACTTATAAGAATGCACGCTTGGTCTGTACGTTTATCTGGCCGCCGTTTACACGATAAACTTTTTGAAAACGGATTAACTTTATGAAATTTCAGAAACATGACCATCAAGGTGTTAGGTCGGCTGTATCAACTTTTTCAGACTTTTTCGTGGACCCCTTCAAGTCGATTGCACGTGCTAAAACAATGACCGTAAAGAATATCAAGATAATGGCATGTCTCTTAACAATCGATTCGTCAAGAATGAATACACTGTTACTTTCTATATATCTTTTAAGCATTGTTGTCATGGGCACGCGCACGAGACGAACTTTTAGTCGCAGCTAATAAGTCCCGCCAGGAATTCGAAGCTCATGGGGAAATCACATAAACAGAAGGTGAAACGGGGTGGGGCACCTCAGTGAACTAACTAAATATCGAAGATTATTAATTTGGAAATGTTCGATATGGTCTCCCCTTTGGCTTGACAAAAGTCAATCCTGTAATCTAGCTCATCTATACTGGTTCCATCAAATCAGTGTTGAAAAAGCAATTGCATCCGTGATTATTTGACTAAAAAGGAGTAACTACACCACAGTATCTGTTATCTTTTATACGTTATCTTGCTACTGCATAGGCAGAATTCAAAATTCTGGAAGGATTTATGCAACACTCTGTAGTGTGCCCGCTACCAGTAATTAGTATTGGCTCCTCCAACTCTAAGAAAAGTTATTTACGCGAGCAGCTTTTCCGCTATTTAAGATACTATCTAGATACTTCGGAAACTTTTAAGGGCACAAGTGAAAATAAAAAATTCATGAAATGCATTAAAATATGTTCTGCGATTTTTTTTTCATAATTCTATTTTTTTTAAATTTATATTGTTGTTGGGATTTGATTTGCTATAACTTCTATCTACATCTATACACTCGAGTATTACCCACGGGTTATTTCCATCTCGCACGACACTCACCAACTGACCGATTTCACAGACCTCGCTGCGTTACTACCAGCTATGACAGAGCCATCTGTTGTTCTGCATATACACTATGCCTGCAGAACTTTCTCCAAGGTGTTCAATGCGTGGAAACGGAATCCACAAGAGTTGTCGAAACGGCACAATTGTGGATCAAAAACAATCAACATAGACAGGGACCGACGTCGTCTGAGACGGATTGTGCGGCAAAACCGAAGGTCTACTGTAGAGCAACTGACGGCAGACTTCAATGAAGGATCATCGCAACCCAGCTCCTCCAGAACAATGCGCCGAGAGTTGAAGCGAATAGGGATGGGAAGTCGCATGCCAGTGAGGAAGCCCCTGGTGTCAGCAACAAACCGGAAAGTTCGCCTGCAGTGGTGTAAAGAACGGTGTGACTGGACAGTAGACGACTGGAAAAAGGTGATGTGGTCGGACGAGTCACGTTACACATTGTTTTGCACCGATGGCCGGCAGAGAATTTGGCGGCAGCCCCATGAAGCGATGGACCCCTCGTGTATTGCGAACACAGTTCAAGCTGCAGGAGGAGGTGTCGTGGTATGGGCCATGTTTTGTTGGTATGGCAAGGGTCCCCTGATATTCCTTGACAGTCGGGTGAAAGCCAAAGACTACCTGAACATTGTTGCAGATCAAGTCCATCCTGCAATAGTGCATTTATACCCAAATGGTGACGGGTTCTTCATGGACGACAATGCTACTGTCAATCAAGCAAGAATTGTTCAGGAGTGATTTTCTGAACATGACACCGAGTTGCAACTTCTACCGTGGCCAGCGCAAAGTCCGGATTTGAATCCGATCGAGAATGTTTGGGACATGTTGGAAAGAGACATTCGTCGAAGGCATCAGCTTCCGTCTACTCTGCATTGCAACACCTTGTAGAGTCCATGCCAAACCGCGTATGTTCTGTAATTACAGCCAAACGAGGGTCAATACCATATTGAACGAAGGTTTCTAATTCATTGGCCGGTGTGTGTATGTTTTGTTGCTCTCATTGGATTTGGTTATATCAATTGTTTTATTTATTAACCGAGGTAAGTATCGTTTGGTTATTGCCGATTTTTTTTTTAATGTCGCGGCGTAGACAGTCTTCTTTGGGTAGAAATACGGCTGGGGCTAAAAGGCAACATTTGGCTATAAACAATGAAAATAGTGTAGAAAGACAAATTCGCCTTAGTCAGGCGGCCAATCATGTGCGATCTGTAAGAGCGTCGCAGTCAAATCTCGAGAAATGAATCTTTAGATAGAAGTAGACAATGAGTACGTCGAAGAAATGAAACTAATGCTACCTTCAGTGATAATTTGTGTGGCTGATATGCTCCCATTCCATGACTACTAAATTCACGAGATCTCACCACCTAGGATTTTCATGTGGGGCATTCATCAAAAATGTGTATGTATTCATACATATGATCAGCGCCCAAGTGAATTGCAAGACTTTAATGGGAAGTTCGTAGCAGAATTTGAACGCCACAGTTTCTAAGTTAAACTTGGCGTGAATTGTCTTTTCGTGCGAAATGTGCTCGCACACATCGAAGATCATGTAGACATGTAACGAATTATAAGGATAAAATTATCATGTTTTCTGCATACTCAACATGTTTACTCCGATGAACAGTTACGTCCTCTCACTTTTGACCATTTTCAAATGGAACACCTCTTTTTCTCCTTCTTCCATCCATAGCTGGCGGCTGGATGAGGCGGTTGGTCACGCAGCCAGTACGCTGCTGTAGGTACGGCGGGATTTCGGACTTGCTCTAAGACGTTCTTCCATGCTTTACGATCCATGGGAACAGTCCTGACCTGATTAATGTCGAGTCGTCGTCTCTTCAGGTCGTCTTCCACCTGCTTGGCCCGGTCCGTTTAAATCTCTATTGGGCGGTTCGTTGTCTCCAAAGGAGTCTGAGTGGTATTCTGGTTCGTTCCCATTCTGCACACGCGGCCAAACCATCTTAACCTTCGCTTCTGAATTTGATCGACGATGGCTGGTTGCTGTTGATATCTTGCACAAATAGTGTCATTAGTGATGCGGTTGCGAAGAGAGACGCCCAAGATTTGCCGCAAGCATCGCATTTGGAATAACTCGAGTTTGTTCAAATTGAGTTTGAGGCAGGTCCATGTTTCCGATCCGTAAAGAAGAATGGGCAGAATCAGAGTCGAATTTTGGTATTGTTAGAATGTTGGTCTTCTTCCAAGGTGATCTAACATTAAGCGAACACAGAGACGAGGACGATAACGTATTTCTCGTTATTATTAGGCCTAGTTATCATTTCTCGTTAAGATTTCGAAATTGATTCGTCGGAACCGTTAGCAGTTAAGAGACAGAGATAATAATTTCGATATTATTTCATAATAACTTTATTTATGCAGGCATTAGGAAATATTAATTCATAAAATAGTAAGTTTACAAATAAACGTTTCTTCAGAAATACAACGTAAGAGTTTTGTTTTTTACATGAAAACGTTTTCTTTTGTGACCAGAATAATGGCTACCGCAACTGCCGGAAGTAAAGCCATAAGTCAACCAGTGACGTCACAATACGCATGCGCGTTAAGCACTTCTGACAAACTGGACTTACCTGTTATTCTAGATTACCTTGGTCTTCTTCCACAAGTACCATTTGATCGAGCGAACGCCGCGGCTGCCTGTCCAATTCTGCTGTGGATCTCCGCAGTGGATGCCACTTTGTTCTCCAGCACTAGGACCCAAGATATTTGAAGTCCTGCACTTGCTCGATCTGGACGCTCTCGAGATAGACGGTGACCTGCGACCCATCCGTCATCAGGACCTTCGTCCTGTCCGCGATGATCTTCAAGCCGTACGGACATACAGAATGTTCGTGGCCTCAGCGAAGATAACACTATCGTTGGCGAACATCAGATCGGTCATGTAGTGATCCTCGCCAATATTGGACGCCCGTGTAACCTACCATTAAAACATGTGTCACCTCAATGTGGTTTTGTTTGCCGCAATTTTTCAACGGGTTTTCCTAGAATTTTCTATTTTATTCTGCAATCTCATTTTATTCCATGGAAATTCCACGGGTTCCGCTAGTAAGATATAAAGCATGTTTCTTAATATTTTACGTGAGATTCCTCTTCATGAACATTACTTGTCAGTTCCGCCTTTCAACTTTAAAGGATACCCTAGAGTTGCACATTTTTAATTTGTTCGCACAACTGGACAAGGTTAGAAGCCCGAAAAACCTAATTTTTTTTAGTATATTGTGAAACATTTTCAGAATATATGGTTTCTTTCTTATTTATTGTGAAACACTTGCAGAATTTTTATATAAACATCAGCTTATATGAATCCTTTCGTTCGAAACATTATGCTCTTTATAGGTTCGATCAGTTCAACCAAGCTTTGTTCTAAAATGTCATCTATTTTAGCACATTTTCGTAGAAAAGTGCTTATGTGATCGGTTTGTCCAGCTGATCGTCCGTCCGTCCGTCTGTCTGTAGAAACAATTTCCACAAAGCATTGCGTTGCAATAGAGAGAGAGAGAGTGCATCTATTGAATTGCTGGAAGAAACGAATTATCCTTGCATTGGGAAAAATGCGTACTGAGCACATCAGTTCGGCTCTGCGTGTGCTCTAAACGTTAATGAGATGGTGCGAACAAAAGGGCAGAACGGTCTCTAAATCAAAAGAATTTTATTATTCGCAGGGAGCTTATTATTTATTACGATAACTTGAAAACAAATTAACTTTTTCACAATCTGTTTTCACCAATCCATTAATATGGGACGGAGCACGAACAAGTACGAACGTCAGATAGCCGGAATAGGTACGTACTCTAATGGTACCATTATGATACCCCCTTAAAAATTTCCTATTACCAGATATGGCATGTAATATATCAAACAAATCGTCACGACGTCTCATGAACGAATATATATAAGAATAACTAGTGATAGCAGATATTGGTCTAGTGGCACGTGCACGTGTATTTCTCATGAATGAATATAACGCGTAAATAATGATTGTGTGAATTGTTTAGTAGTATGTGTTTTAATGGCACCAAATGGTACCGTTGGAACTTTCAATAGTAAGATATGGCATGTAATACATGTATATCAAACAACTTGTAACAACGTGTCATAACTGAATATAACCAGCAAATAATGATAGTGGGAACTGGTTAAGTAGCACTTGCCCTAATGGTATCATATGATACCATATGGCATGTAATATATCAAACAACTCGTAACAACGTGTTATGAGTGGATATTACAAGTAAATAATTGATAGTGACAATTGGTTTAGTAGCACGTGTACTAATGGTACCATATGGTAGTAGATGGTAACGTTGAAATTTTTCAATGCTAAGATATGGCAAGTAATATATCAAACAATCGTAACAACGTGCCATGAGTGAATATAAGGAGTACGTAATGGTAGTCGGAATTGTTTTAGGAGTACCTTTGGAAGCTGTCAGTTCTAATATATGGCGTGTAATATATCAAACAACTCCTTACTAGTTGTTAGACCTATTGTTATCTATAGCTAATTTGTATCAAGAGCAAATTGCTGTTAGGCTTAATAGTATCTAAAACTAAATGCTGTGAGGCATATTGCTAATTAGTAGTAGTTAATCGCTTGCTTCAATAGTAAGTAGATGGTAACGTAGAAACACTTTAGTAATTGAATATGAAAAAATAATAGATGCTTACACATAATGCTTCAGCAATTGAGGCTCACTTCGTTTACCATTATGTAAAATTAAAAACTTTTATTTTTTCAAATATATAAAGAATAACTGCACTCTCCATTTAACCTTTCAGTTCTTCAAGATTATTTGTTTAAATTCTTTCTCTACATTTGTTTACTTAAATAATAATTTACAATTTAGTTTTCATATTAATATATTTTTTCTAAAGTGTTTTAAAATATTGGTTAATTCTATATAATCATGTATGATGCTATAACACGAAAATGTGCTCCCTGTATCCGCTTTGGCGGTAAAATCATTCTTGTTACATTTAAAATCAGATTTTTATTATTCTGTTTCCCAATTAGAGGATTTAATTCTCAAATACCTTTAATAAATTTCTTTCAATTCTTCTCGAAGATAATTAGGATTATTATTAAAGTTTTTAAAGATAATTAAAAAATATTTTTCATTGCGTGATCATTAATTGAGATTTAATATATTTTTCATTATATAATTGTTAAGAGATAAGTTTATAAGTTCTTTAAATACATTCGAATGTACATGTATGTGTAAAGGATGTTAGAAATCAGTTTTCGAATTGTATAACAATGGTTGAAAGAACATAAAACAGTCCTACAGGTGACTGCACTTTACGATTCTTTCGAAGTGGTATTCTATTTTTTAATGGTAGAGTTTAATTAACTTTTGACTTCTATTTAGAATTTTAATTAAGAATATGCACGAGCATTCTATTATTTTTGATAAAAGCATTGTTGCGCTTCACGTTGTCTAACGCCATCTCTAATTGAAAGCAACTCATTCGAACAGAAATTCTCATGGCGAATAGACACCAACATCACTGTGGTCGCCAGTTTCCAAAAGCTTCTCAAATTCTTCTAGTATTGTTGTAATTTATATTTGCTTTTACACACAATCGGCGAAAGAAAGAAGAATACGAAATTGGTTAAATTCTTGCTTCAGAAACCTTAATTGAGCGGAACACCAAAAAGGCCCAGCTGTCTCTCAATGAAAAAGGTGCAAATCAAGTGGCAACCACAAAGATCTGCAAGGTATTTTTAAATACTTAGTAATTATAATAGATAGTCATAGAAGCTCTTGCTAAAGCTACTCATTATCCCTTTCAGAGTTGTTAACACGACCAACGGATCTACAAAGTGCATCGTCATTGATAATTTCTTGTTCGAATGCTCCAATAGCTTTTTCAATTAGAGGAAACAAAAAACTTCGCCTCCTTCTACGCTTAGGAAAATTCGATCCGCTGAAGTTTATTGGTTTAAAAAACAATAATTTCAAATAGGTCTGTAAGACGGTCCGACATTTGTTAATATTGAACGTTACTATCGAAATTTCGTAATTAGCCTCTGATGATTCATAATGCCGAAATCTAACTTTAAATGCGCGTCTAATTTGTTAATATGTTAAGATCATAAGGTGTTTCAGCAATTAAAAATTCGTTAATTTGTTTGATTTTTAATTAAATTTGTGTTAAACAAATCAGACATGTATAAGCTATATAGTTTCAACATTTTAAAATGTTATTTTATGTAATAACTATGTGTATGTTCTTCGATACTTAATGTCTATTAATAGTAATTCAGGCATCTAATATCTTTTCTCACAAGCACTGTATCATATGAGCCTCTTAAAATTTAATCTAACTGGTTATTAAAGTATTTTTTATTTTGTTACAAATTATCGTGAGTGTTCATTACTTGGTTAACGCATTCTTTTTAATATAGATATTATTTGATAAAGAGGGAAAATCAATACCAGATTTTAACAGGCTTGGAATTTATGACTTAACACCTCCAAATTAGTTTAAGGGGACCATAAAAATAAGGAAAACGGGGTGTAATTAGATCAGAATTCATAGAAAACTTAAGATCTTCACAACAAACCTCTGAAACAAAAAAAAAAAAACAAAAAAAAATTAAATTCTGAATTGAACTCAGGACTGTTAAGTTCCTATCTCAAGATTAAATTAAATCACCTGAATATCAACGACACCATTCTGTGGTAAAATAAATAAATAAATAAATAAATAAATAAATAAATAAATAATAGTAAAAAGAGCATAATAGGAATGGAACGCACGCCAACAATGTCTCTTACGCAGATTTTCTTTATTTTTGCTCATTGTAATGATTAATTTATTAGAGTATGTTCGCCAAATTGCTTTATTTTTCTTCAACTTATTCTTGCCGTGAAATTTGAAAAAGGCGAACTTAAAGACATAGTCATCTATTAAATTGCACCACAATCTACCAATTTCTGCAGGGATTTCCCTACCTTGTTCTTGAACATTCAAAGAAAATATATCAGATACATATGTTTCATCTTTATACTGATCGTTTTAGACTTATATGTTTATAATAAAATAAAGGGTGTTTACTTCTGCCTTTTTTAGTCGTAATAGATCGTTTTTCTCGGCCCACATTGTTATGCAACGTTAGCTAGCGAGACAAATAGGAGCGACGAAGGCAGGTCTCATTAAGCTCGCTTTGCCTTTGTAGGCGCACGCTCGAGGCTCGAGGGATATATATTTACTGGGGAGTTGTGGGGACATTCTTCACCTGAAAATAAAAAGAAAAGTTGGGCCCGCCTTAATCCGTCTCGTCTTAAAATAGACGATTCAAAGGAATTCAATCAACTCGAACAGAAGCCAGACAATCTCAGATGGGCCTCGTAAGACTAAATATCGAATAAAACATGACTACTTAAAAATGTGGGTTTAGAAAATTCAGCTTGCTCTTTCTGAAAACGTTACATAATATACTTAATACTACTTTGTTGAGCTTTAATGTAGTTCCTCGAAAATAATACCAGCGATATGTCTGCTCTCTCCAGTCTATAAATCGAATTCGTCGAATCAAAATATTAAATTAACTTCAGAGCCAATTTAGAGAGCCAATAAGTCTTTTAACTTTTTCGTTGATTGTCCTTATATCCTCTTCTTAACATCTTGTGTTCTCTTGGTCTATTCTTGTTTCGTAATTCAAACTTGCTTCAAAACACAAATCAGTATCCGAGTGACAGAAAAATCCATCTTTTTCCGTAACAATCTCCCTGAAAAAGAAGTATTGTTCTTGAACGCTTGTTTCATTATTTCTAGAGTTTTTATTTATAAATCAGCATGTTTTGCTTTGCATTGGGAAAAAGGCTAATAATAGTGACCTTGCCCCTTTAGGAAACAACATACTATTAAAAGATTTGGAAACTGTATAAAATTTTACAAAAAAAGTTTTCCTTTTTGTTTCTGTTATCTAATTATTCATTTCTAGGCAGAAAATTGTTCAGAAAAATTTCCAAAAACTACCATTTCAGAAAAACTGTCACATTTACAGACGAAATTTTGAATGCTCCGTGTAATAGAGGAAGATGTCGAATGAATTGCCAAACTTCCGTATACAATAGTAATTTATAACTAGGGATTACTTTTATATTCAGAAAAATTATACAAAACTATCAAAAGTTTATAAATAAAAAATTCGAAGAAACGTACAAAACAAAATACCGTAGAACAAAAAAATGACTTATCAAAGAGATATATATTTTGGAAGATACAGTAATATTAACATTCTGTTAGTTTATCCATTACTTAGATACAAGATTTTTTTATAAATGATATATGTAAGTTCTTAATAAAATGCTTTACTCTTAGTGTTTTAAAGACGAAAAAAAACTTAAATATCATTACTGGGAAACGGAATTATGTGATGGAGAGACACTTACACCCTTGCGCAAATTAATTGAAAGAAAGCATGATTTCTATATTACTCGTAATCCTGTGCTCAAATACGAAACGTCGGTGTGATCATTTTTTTTTACCTTAGCAGCAACAGCATTTCATCAGATTTTAGAAATCTGACCAGATGTGATTCGACAGCCGTTCGAGATGGTTGTGACACCTAGGAAATGTACGAAGATCGTAACTCTGCACAAACACACAGCTAAGACGTATCGAGAGATTGCTTCAGTGGTTGGTGTGAGTTTAGCAGCCGTGTCACCAAGTCGAAGCAGAAATTTGGATCGGTTTCTTCTAAACGTAAAGGAAAACAACCCTTAGAGATGATTGGTTTGGTTTATTAGAATTTTTGGCGTCGATTACTAAGGTCATTTTGCGCCTTTTACACAAGTTATATCTGTACGCAGCCCAGGACAAACACAAACATCCATGCCCACGGCGGGATTCGAACCCACGACCAGGCGGACTCGAGAACTAGAAAGCCCTCTCGGCCACCTGGCCGGCTCTTAGAGATGACGCTTACTTGGTTCGACAGAGAGAATCCCTGCAAGACTTGAAATTGTTTGTTTCAATTCATTTGCATTGAAACGTTATCCAAACTACGGTATTTTATTTGTATGAAAAATGATTTTAACCTACACTATGCACAATGAAAAACGCAACACCATGAACATTTTGTTGCAAAGTCTTGGTATGTTTAGAGAAACAAATTATTTAATTTTATGCAGTTTCCGGCCAATGACATCATGGAAAGGGCAAATAGTAAAATGATGGTGCTATTATTCGTGTAAGACTAAAGCTTAAGAGTTGAAAATGCTTGTGAGATGACGAAACTCGTGGAACTGGTTGGTCTTTGCGTCCTATTGCGGCAAAACTGGACGGTATATAATAGCCTTGCAATTACCCGAATTTCGAGACGGTGGTCATAAATATGAATATGAATCGTCATAAATGACTGTCGCAAAGCCCAGATCGATGCATGCAATGTCACTCCAATCTACACGTAGCCTACGAGAAAATCGTAGGCTACGAGTCCACAGCTGGCGATATTTTGCCCAGAATAGATAGAGCATTAGCTGCTCCAATGTCGATGAAGACTGTTCGTCGTAAATTGGTTGAGGCAGCCTTGCGAGTAAGGCAACCTTTGTAATCGTTTGCATCGTGTACGCTTACTGTGATATACGATTCGTCACTCCCGATAACTCTACGGTCGATCTTTCTATTTCGAAGCGCCATACAATTCGTCAAAGTGCAGTCGTTTTTAGGGTGCTATCAACGGCAAAAGCTAGTCACTTAAGAGGCACTTTGACAGTACAGCTATCTAATGATCGGGGACTGCAGGCCGTTGCATTACACAATATTCGGGGCATAGCAAATATCATCAGCAAGATAGTACACGACTAAACACTGTACAACACGGGGCGTCGATGCTTTGTATTCTCCTTTCTCTAATGGAAAATCTGTGGGACAAGATTGGACATAGAAAATTATGCACTCCAAAGACCTCAAAATGAACTTGAACTCTGGGACCACAATATCCCAAAAACAGTACTGGAGCATTCATTGTCACGATATTTAACGAATGTATTGCTCAACACGATGGGCTTACTACCTAATAGACCCATTGAATATTCAGCCATCAGGCATTCGTAATTGTTTGAAATTAATATCATTTTTTCAGTCCTAATACTGCGTTCCTAATTTGTCTCATTTGAAGCATTTTTTCATGAGTAGAATAGTGTATATATCAGGTTGTTGCAAAAGTTTTTTCCGGATTTTTATTCCAACACAAAAACGATTGAACTTGAATGACAGATTCAGGTCATGCAGATGCCGGGCAATGGTTGAAAAGTGAACCCTGAACTGTTCTGCGAGTTCCCTCGTTGTTATATTGTGATCTTCATCAGTTGCTTGGCGTAGATCACCATCTGAAATCATGATTGGCCGACCAGAGGAGATGCATCTTGAAGAGTGCTCTCTCCGCGTCTGAACCGGCGATACCATTCTTCTATTTTACGTAAACTAGCAGTGCCATCACCTAAACGTTGGCAAATGTTTCGGTGACATTGCGCAGCACTAATCTTTCCAGAATACTCGTAGAAGATTATTGCTGGAATATGCTCTCGTGAAAAGTCCATTTCAGACCGTTGATGGCACTCACAGATGTATAGTCAGAAAGTTGATTCTTGGATGTAATATAGCAAAGGTATTCAGGAATCGAATGCAATAATTTGTTTGAAAACATATGAACACCCCCCTCGGAAAATGAGCCCTTCTTGGGCACGGGTTCTAGAACCGGAAGAAACTTTTGCAACAACCTGAAATATATTGCTCTTGAGTGTATGAATTTAAAGGTTCCTTTGAACGCATCTTTGTATCAAATAACGAATTTATTACAATTTTGTATAATCAGTTTAAAATACGAGGCAACTCTAAATGATTCATTCGATTTCAAAATATTAGAACGCATACAGATACAGGATGTCCCAAATTGACGTATACATTCTTTAAAACGTTATAACTCAGCAACGAAATGAGATAGAAATATAAGGTTTGTTGTATTTTATTCCTTAAACCTTAAGCCCGTACGTGTTCAAAGTGTCCACCTTCTGCCACTCCCAACACCGACGTCGAACAGAGCGACATACCAATTGGATTGTAGCTAATGGAATATCATTGATGGAATGAATACTGGATTTGGCGATACCTATTTCACGAGAGCATTGCCTCACTGATTCTTTGGGGATCGTGCAAAAAACTCCATGACGGCATCAACACTCTCGTTATCAGTGGAACTTCTCTTTCTTCCCCACCGACCTGTCAACATACAGGTATTGGACATTGAAACTGAAACACCTAGTAGAAATCCAAAATCTTTATTTAATAAGGTGTTGGGGCACCGTGGGCAGCCAGCACAGCAG
>JAHWFO010034030.1:315668-338078 GCA_023313115.1 Rhysida immarginata
CCAACAATCTGCCCTCTTTTGAAGTCGGATATGTCTCCCATTATAGCGCTCTGCACAGACAATTTGAAGCTTACTATCGAACTTTTCTACTGGAGTGACTACCAAGAACTCTGACACGTAATTCATTGATATGCATACGATTAATTACCTAGCAGAAGGTTCTATTCAGCCCTGGGGGTATCCAGTGCTATTTGCGAAGGTGTTTCAGTTTCAATGTCTAATACCTGTATCTTTCACCGTTCCTTCGGCTTCAAAATTGTCTCGGAGTTTTGTTACTGTGGTGGTGGTGTACCAAATTCAACCCTCCAACGTCAATGAACCTCAACAACATTCCCCACTTTCCAATATCACTTGAGTATCCACTTACGTTCATCGAATGAAAGTCTCACCGCCCTTTTAGTTTATAAACAAATGAACAACAATGAACGTGTTGCTATGCTTTTCCAGCGCTGTCTGGATCATACACAACAAACCTTATATTTCTCTCTCATTTCGTTGCTGAGCTATAACGTTTCAAAGAGTGTATACATCAATTTGGGACACTGTATAATTGATGCATGAAAAGAACCGTAAACTTGCCAAGTTTTCCTCTTACTCTATAAATGTTCTAAATGTGCCCCTCTGGTCACACGACACACTTTCAAGCGGTACTCGAGTTCGGTCCATACATTTTGTAGCATTCCCCTGTCAATTGTCATCATAGTAGCATTGATGCGTTCCCTGAGTTCTACCTGTATTGGCAGGGCCTTTTAATCATTGCCAGTACATTAAAAGACCATAACAATGGAAATCGTACGTGAAAAAGATCCTTAGGGATGCTGTAGTCGCTTCTGAATGCACGCTGTACTGCAATAACGGGCGTACATCTCGCATATTCCAACACAGAAACTCCTTTCCTGCTTTGTCGCCATTTTGTAAAGGCACTGCACTCGTACTGCCAGTTGATGTACCACGATACAAACTTAGTGAGCTTACGGTTCTTTTTCAAGTATCTCCGATAAATTTCCTGATAAATTTCCTTGCGGCCCCAAAATATGAATATTTTAACACTGCAGCCGCTTCTCCTTACAGACATTACATTACATTGGCGCCTCTATATGGATAACTTGGAAATGTGACGTGATAGAAAAAATCTAAAAGCTGATTCGAATTCTACATACCAAGTACTCCTAAGAGCACTATCTGTGGTCGAATGCAAGAGTGTGTTGGCTAGAGTGATTAAAGATAACTTGGTAACTCTCTCCGTGGTAATTAAAGATAATTTGGCAACAATGACCCAACTCAACAATAATTATCAATTGAATTTACCAAAAATAATATTGAAAGTATTGTTAAAGCCAAATTCAAATAAACAAGGAATTCATTTTTTAAATGGGAATGAGCTCAGATCGTTATTTTTGACCAACGTTTATAAAATAAAAATCGCGGATGTGAAGTCGTTAACATTAATAAGAAATTGGTATAAATTAATAAACCAAATAAGAGAATAATATGCATTAATTTCAAGATAAAGATCTATTTTTCATCATTCTCCATACTTTAATTATTTCATCATTTGTTATTTCGGCCTCTAAACTCAAAACAAGTCGCCCATCATTGCCTTAGACCATAACGCGAAAAATAGGCGTCCCACTTCACTGATTCCAAAAACTCTGTCTATTTCAGTAATCAAATTTCTCAGAATAAACCACTTTATTTAAATATTTTATAGCTTATTATTTCCAGGAAATTTAAATACCTTCATAAAATTCTAAACGAAATTGAATTTTTACCATTTTCCATTTTTGGATTGTGAGAAGATTTTTCTGAATATTATTTAAAAAAATACTACATATAACAATGCTTTAACGTTATTTAAAACATTTAAAGCATAACCTGAACTAGAAATATAAAAATAAATTTTATTGACAAAATTTCTCGAAAAATATAAAATGTTTTTTTAAAAAAATAGCTATTATCTAAAAACTAAGCTGATCTGAGAATAATTTTAAAAAATTTTCAAGTATTTATAAAAATAGGATATATTTACAAAAACCATGAATGAACAATGGACCAGTCCAAGCTTCATTGGATATAACAGTTCAAAATTATTCATTGTTAATATCAATATCAATATTAAAATGGAAGAACACACGGAGATCCAAAGAAATCTGCCGATGATTTTAATCACGATATACTTTAGCAATCAGATAGCTGTTATAAAAAATTAAAGATTGTTTAGCAACAATTTTTATGTAATTATTTATTAACGTATAATGGTAATAGATTTTTTTTCTATTATACCGTGTGTCTCAAAAGTCGCGTGCCTTATGAAAGTTTTATGAATGTTGGCTTTATGTTCACACGATTTCGCAAGCTTATCTTCATGTTCAAAATGTGCACCATGCACTCGAGAAAATGTCTCACACGATCCACATTTTCTTTTGTCACGCGTAAAAGTGTAGCTGGTGGGCTTGGGAATATTAGGGTGCCGGCGATGAAATTCGTCTGCAGCTTCTCGAAATGTTCTGTGGTGATCTCCACAGGGAAGTATCAGCTCTACACGTTGTTCCCGTGTCAACATTATTCCTCTACTTCACTATTTCACCTACAAAATCAAAGCAACCAATTAATCCATTTGGCACGCAACTTTTGAGACACACGGTATTTTTAATATGATTCCGTTTAAATAACAGTTAACTATAGGGTGAATACAAAAGTCTGAACCCCCCTTTTATTTTTTGAACCGAAGCAGATATGTCAATTTTGATGAATCCAATGAATAGGAAGTTGTGGGTGGCCTATCCCATGGTACACTTTTCATCATCCCAAATATGCAAATTAGGACACATTCAAAATTTATCTCAAAAACCGTAAGGGATAGAGAAAAAAACCCAATTGAAAACTTGTTCAGCATAAAAAAACAAACAAAACAAAAAAAATCATCCAAATCGGACCAACCAATCACCCACAATCACGTGGTGAACAGTTTGTAGCTTACAAACAGTCACACTGCACAAGGAAAAGTGAATGTTGATATTTCCTCCATGTAAAGAATGCAAATCAAAAAATTAACATAAAATACCATACTCGCATTCACTTTCATGCGGAAAAGCAAATAAAAGGCATGTTTCAGCACACAGAAGACAGAACAATTCCAGGATGGCAAGCTACACTGTTCCGGAAATGGTCAACATGATCTTCTGATTGTGGGTGATTGGTTGGTCCGATTTGGATGATTTTTTTTTGTTTTGTTTGTTTTTTTATGCTGAACAAGTTTGCAATTGGGTTTTTTTCTCTATCCCTTACGGTGTTTGAGATAAATTTTGAATGTGTCCTAATTTGCATATTTGGGATGATGAAAAGTGCACCATGGGATAGGCCACCCACAACTTCCTACCCATTGGATTCATCAAAATTGACATATCTGCTTCAGTTCAAAAAATAAAAGGGGGGGACAGACTTATGTATATAGGTAAGTAATTTTTCTATTATTAATTTTATAAATGTTTATGTAAATATACGGTGAATATATAGTGACTTTTTATAAATAATTGATTCTTTTAAAAGTATTCCCAGATCAGATTTATTTTTAGATGCGAAAGTTATTTTATTTTATATTTGGATCATCATGATTAGTTTTGATATTTACACTTGAGTATTTTAAAGTAGTATTTAAATAAATAGTCACCTCAATGCATTCCACACGAAAATAACAACGCTATACATTTTAGCATAGATTTTACAGCAAAAGTAATTACAGCAAAAGCAAAGGCCAGAAGATTTCAATCTACATTATTTATTTTCAAGTGAAATCTCAAAGATAATAAAATATCTGTTGTTTAGCAATTGCTTGGCTCTCTTTAAGTTTTATATTTTTTATATGTGGTAATCAAAATGATTAATTCAAATATAAATGCGATAAAGTGTTTCGGGCTGCAAAATGATTATAATTTAGTTATAGTACATGCTTTTGCAAGAATATTGTCCTTATTAGGAGCTTTAGCATAAAAGCTACTTATAAGAATGCGCCCTTGGTCTGTACGTTTATCCAGCACGATAACTTGAAAACGGATTAACATTTTCAAATTCTGTTTTCAGAAATATGACCATCAAAGTCTTAGCTCGGCCGTATCAATTTTTCAAAATTTTTCGTGGACCCTTTCAAGTCGAATTCACGTGCTAAAACAGTGAGTGTAAAGAATTCAAAGATACTGGCATGTCATATAACAATCGATTTGTCAAGAAGGAATATATTGTTACTTTCTATTCATCTTTTAAGCATTACTGACATCGGCGCGCGCACGTGAAATCGCTTTGTCGACACACGATTGCTCAAGTGCTCATAATCTATAAGCTTATTATTAAGTAGCGGAAAAATGGAGCTACTTATTGGTTTTATTTTACACACGATTTGAATCACCCTTCATAATTCTACGTTTTTTGAGGTAGCAGGTTGAAATTCGGAATGTAGCTTACTATGGGCATGTGCACCTTCACTATTTAGTTTGTTTTGATTAGCCCACTAAGATCGGAGTTTTGGGGGTGAAAATTAGAGGGGACCAAAAAGTTTAGGTGTATTTATGCATATAAAGGAGTGAAATTCGGTATGCAGATTCCATTATATGAAGATTTTTTTTCCCGAGGTATCCATGCCTTCCCGACTCGGTGGCGGAAATGCATCGAAAAGATGGGGACTA
Organism: Rhysida immarginata; assembly: GCA_023313115.1. Lineage (NCBI taxonomy): Eukaryota > Metazoa > Arthropoda > Chilopoda > Scolopendromorpha > Scolopendridae > Rhysida > Rhysida immarginata. The sequence goes on from JAHWFO010034030.1 coordinate 320,348, forward strand.
CATTGAAAAATAGTGTACCAACTCTGTCTGTAATAAAGGAGCTGTAAAAAAATATTTCCGGTTTTCATTTGACTGACCCTCGTAAGTAGAATAAGAATGGAGCTACTTATTGGTTTCATAATGTAAGTCCGTCCCCTTCATAATTCTACATTTTTTTGAGATAGAAGGTTGAAATTCGGAATGTAGCTTACTATGGGCATGTCCATATGCACTATTTAGTTTGGTTTTGATTGGGGCACTGGAATCGGAATTACGGGGGTGGGATTCAGAGAGGGCAACATATCTATGTGCTATTTAGGTACGTAAACGCGTAAAATCAAGTATCCAGATTCCTCTAGGCAAGATCAACATTACTATGAAGTTTAGAACCAATTGTTCCAGTGGGATCGGATTTGCGGGGGTGGCAGTTACTTGGTCCTTAGAACTATGGCAACATATGGCATGTGATATATCATACGTTCGGAAATGATGAGAAAGGAAAGAAGATACGAGGTTTTTTTACATTTTATACATATTAAGTTCGAGAAAATCAATTTATTGATTAAAAAAAACTTGGAGATGAGGTAAAAAGTGCCATAAAGAGGTAAAAAAATATAATTGCCTTATCCTACTCAGGAGGCGGGGAGAGGGGGGAGAATTAATTTCTTTTTAATAAACGTATAAATGTATTTCTGCTTCACTGCTAAAGCTCCTTCTTGGAATGTTTACAAGATTTTATTTTTAATAACATTATTTAACAAGAAAGGGATTCTAGATTGTTTTGATTAATTGTTGTAACAGTGTATAAATTTATTTAATTATTGTAACACTATAAAAAGATATTCATTCAGGTTTTTTCCTTAGAAAATGGTACAAAAAAGTAAAAAAGTAGACCTAATTATGATATAAAGAAATATGTCATTAAAAATTCTGTCATTCATTCACTAGATTGTCAGAGTAGCATTTAATTCATGTTCAAAGAGTTCGACATGTGTCAGACTGCTTCCCTCAGAAATTCCATTTACAACAGCTTATCCTTCGAGTAATTTGGGTTGCTTTCGAGTTTTCTATACAGAAGGTCTCGTATTAAAATTATCAATTAAATTGTTCATGCCATCCAAATTCGTTTCGCTTGTTCTATTTAAATCCCTCCTTAGTTGGAAAAAAAATGCGCCCATGGTTAATTGTATCATTAAATAGATTTAAGGTTCTAATTAAGTGTTCGGTGCAATTTCAAATGATGTCGAAACGGAGCACCGCTTGACACGAATCACAAGCTAGAGAATTAAAGGGGATAAAAAGATTAAAAAAAATAATCATCAAAGAATTTCAAAGATACAGGAAAAGTATTCGATATTACTATTTCTTTTGAAGTGCACTGTGATGGTTTGTTAGTATGTTACATAAAACTATTTCTTTTGACTGTTGAAAAAAGAATTCTAAAAAATACGAAAAAAAAAAAATATTAAGAGGGAAAAAAAGGATTTTTTCAAACCACACTTTCATTATGTTTTTATAAAATCTTTTTTTACAAAGATATTGCTCAGACTACTATGATGGTCAGGTAACTTTTCAGTGCAGTCGCCTGTCTTTTTCGTCGGCTGGAGACGCGATCGTATCGCGGGCGACAATAATTTGTAGTACTTAAAAATTATTTAATAATTAGCTCAATAAAATTTTTGAAATGATTTTTAGATTTTCTATTCCATAAATAAAGCATAAAAATAACACACATTTCATACATCCTAAATTTATAATAATATTCTTTAATGTAGTCATTCAAATGTTTTTCAAGAATGAAACCTCTTCTTAATAAAATCCACTGATTTGCAATCATCTTTGCATTACTTGTTGAATATGATAAAAAAAAACTACCACAAACTAGTACAGAAATCCATAAAAAGGAATTCCCTTCTGTGTTCTAATTTCATGTTGTTTTATCTTTAAATATACAATTGGAATCTAATTAGTTTTAGGTCATACTAATTTAGACAACATTTACACATTTTTATTCTTTTAAATAAAACATTCAAGACATTCAAAATAAGACTTGTCGAATTCTATCAGAATTTATTAATACTGTAGTAGGCCTTCTATAATCAGTCCATTTCCTTTTTTGCCACGGACTTCGTGGGCAAGGGCGTTGTTTTGCCCTTTCAGTCGTCTGTAACTGATCCGTTTTATCTCATTATACATACTAAGGCGAAATTAACCACTTTAATTAGTGACAAAAATACTCCAAGCCTTTGTGGAGGAGGATAAAATTGAAAAGTGGAAGAGATTTTATTAGCGTTAGTATGCATAATGAGATAAAACGGATCAGAATTGTTTAATTATCCGTCCTACAGAATGATGATCGCTAGTACACGTAATTCTTTTTCACTGTTCTATGGTATACTTAATTTATTTCGTGCGAAATAAGGAACGATTTCGAATCATCTTGGAGATTATATAATGTGGATAACATTTTAAATCCTGTGCCCTCCCTTTTTTCTTTATTATTAACAATTTAACAGATAAATAATCATGAATATTCTAATAATACTGAATATGGAAATGGAAAAAAAATGTAGACATTATTCCCATATGTTTACATATTCTGCAATTTAATCCAATTTTCGTGGATTAAGTAATCAAATTTTGTAGGTAAATGAAAGTATTTGAGCACTAGAACTGTGGCTTTGTAAAGTTAAGGGCTTGCGTTCGAAATTTGTTGAATTTCAACAACGAAGACTTCTGAATTGAGCTTCATTAGGGTCCAATCAGAACGTGGTCCTTTTCAATTGACTTCATTGCGTAACTTTACTTCTAAAGCGGTGAATCCACTGATTGCAGTCATCAAGCAATACTTTTATGTTTTGTTCAAATATGCTATTCTAAATGGATGCAAATTGCTTCGAGCTATACGTACCGTAAAACAACGCAACTACAGCCCTTGAGCCCAAATACTGCTCTCTAATTTACTTAATTTGCTATTTGGTATTAATTATTATACGATGCCCTTGGTTTTATTTCAAAATTGTCTTTGTTTTATACAAGTTTCTGGATGTTATGATGTTCGAAAAGTTTTATTCAGAAGTATTATTTCGGGGATGTTGGAATATTTCAAATGCTGGATATTTGATCTGGCTATTATATGCTTGAGATATAATTTACTTTAAAATGGTGTTAATTTCGAGATTAAATATAAGAATTTTGAAATTTCATACAAGCGATTTTGTGGATTCTTCTTGAAAAACCAAGAATTTTTATTCCAGGATTTCATCGCGCGAGATAGTTTCTAGAAGATAGACTGACGCACTACAAGACATACAGTTATTGACAGATGGATTCGGGTTTTTTGGACTTCAATAACAAAATATCAAGATAGTTCTATTTAATAATATAATATATGAAATCTGTTGACACGCTGTTCGTTCAAATATAAGAGTCGAATTTTTGCAGAAAATAATGGAGTACACTGAAAGCTTGAGGAATGATGGTGTTAATGAGAGCGGTAAATTCTCTTACAGTTAGAGTTTATCATAGAGTTGCTGGTCATTTCGAAAAGCTTCTGAAAAATATACGCTACCGAGTAGACGAACCGGCAAAACACTGGTAGACTACTAAGTCGACAGTATATGCAGCTTCTGCTTTACAAAAGTCGACAGATCTGTACAAACTTTGCTTTTCAATAAAAAGAAGCCTCTAAATCGTATCTAAATCTTTCCAAGGAACTGAATGCAGATGTTCCAGTAGAAGAGATTTCATTGAAGAGCCGCAAATATACCCCTAAAAGGAGCGACTTCGTAGTTCTTCACGATGAAGGCACATTCTGTCCACATGTCGACTGTATGGTTCTATGTGGACAGAGAAAGAAGTCTCTATCTTCTAACCAAATAAGGTTAATTAATTCCAGTTTATTAATCATGTGCCAGAGCTCGAAGTTAGCTGGGGAAAATTAGAAACTCTGTTCCTATTTTGATATTTAATTGTTTAATAAGAATTTTCTACAATTATAATATTCTTTAATCTTTGTCTATAGTTTGATATGTTCCTAAATTGTTACTTTTATAATAAAACTTGCGTGTTTTAATTTTTTTTTGCGTAAAATGTGTAAATGATTTTTAGAAATATATACTTGCTTAAATATTGTGAAAAAAAAATCGGTATGAGTGTTTTTCCATGTGGATCATACGTATCAATTCCACATACATGAATGGTTCAATATTTAAAATAAAAATTTATATAGGATGTATAGCAAAACGTGTCTTGTCAGAGATATCCATAGTTTGACTACGTGTTTTTCGAAATATTTTCAGTAAAAAAAGTCCAAATCAACAGGGATGCGAATAGCAACTATTCTAAAAAAAAAAAAAAAAACAACCAAAAAATCATGAGTAATGAATTTACAATTTTATTACTTGTGATTTACTTAAACTGAATTGTCAGATTTGACTTAACAATGGAAACGTTGTTGCAAACTTCTGCGGGACAAACAGGATCGACAACTTCCTTTAAGGTCACATGAAATCTGTTGGCACGCTGTTCGTTCAAATATAAGAGTCGACTTTATACAGAAAATAATGGAGTGCATTGAAAGCTTGAGGAATGATGGTGTTTTAATGAGAGCGGTAAATTCTCTTACAGTTAGAGTTTGTCATAGAGTTGCTGGTCATTTCGAATCTCGAATGTGACTGTTCAAAATGTGCTGTATTCTTAAAAACAAATTTATAATAAATAGGAAGCAATAAAATTATTAATTCAGAATATATATTCTTACTGAGAAACTGTTGTAATTCGGAGTCATACTGATGTGCAATTTTTTACTGAAATTAATCCCAGGAACCCGTAAAATCAAGTTATGGATGTCTTATTGCAGGATACCCAGTATAAAAGAATAGTAATCTTACACTATATGACTAGTATGAAATGGTAACATCCAAAACTATCTAAAATCACGAACAAGGGATAATTGAAAAAGACATGAAATATATATAGAAAATATTAAAAATTAATAAATGTGAACCATATTTGCGTAGTTTTATGGTAACACTATCTCGACCAAATTCAATTGTCCTTCATTTGCTATCTTAAAAATGATTCACAACTGCAGAAATGTTTGTCTTCACTTCGTAGAACATCGACTAAATCAAAATGGCAACAGTGAGGAATAAAAGTGTTGTGTGTGCTTTGGCCGTGAAAGAGCAAATGTCCAACCATTGTCAGACACTTTGGAAGGAATTTCAATTATGTCTGTTGACTTTGCCAGACAGGAGGAATGTCGCCTCATCACTGAGAGGGACACTGTTCGAAAAATGCTTGTCTTCATGAATTCGGTGAAGAATGTCAACAGCAAGCATTACTTGTTCATGTTTGTCAGTTTCTGTAAATGTTTCATATTGTAAGTAAAATTGTGAACCCTTATTCGTTCTAGTTACGGTTTCTCCATTTCCTCGGTGAATGAATTTATTAAAAGTTCGGATAAACGCTTCCTGAATCTCTATTGTTTCAAATATACTAAGCCTACCAGCTCTTTTCTAATGTAATACTCAGCTAGTTTATTGAAAGTGATTGGTGTGTTGGTAAAGATTCCTGAAATTCTTCTCGAAAACGTCTCAGACCATGAGTGTGGATGTCGTTTCTTATAGCTACAGAATGCGTATTGGTGTCGCCTTCACTGTCGCCAAAATGTCCCGTAGCAGGTTTTCAGCGAAAGAAAAAACCTTCTTATTGATTGACACAAGGCCTTTTACGTTGGTTCCAAAAATAAATAATTTAATATAGTTTATCAATCATTGCGTACATATCATTAGCCATGATTTTTCCTTGAAATAAAAACACTGAATTTAAATATAAGCGTTCAGTTGATAACTTTATTTTCGGCTATTAGTTTAATAAAATTCCTTCATTATAATTCATCGTAAATCCTTATTTTATTGCATGACATTGTATTGTTAATGAATGGAATTGCGCAGTTATTTAAGTTAGCATCAATAAATTATATTTGTATGCGTGTGTGTACATTTGTTATTGTCAATATATGCTAGCGTAGTTTAAGATCTTTTTTTTAACCATTTTATATTGTGATTTTTCTTCCCCTTTTTCAGATTTGGTTGGTATATTCCTCAATTCATGGCCAACAAATCGGAAGGTGTGAAGGTTGAGTGCGAGATAATCGACCACTGGCGAGCCCTGAAGAAAACAGAAGTGCTGAGGCTGTTCGATCTCTCGGATGATATGGACACCATCAGAAATCTGACGAAGAAGGCGCCCGGACGCCATTACTGCGAGTCTCGGGGCTGCCAAAACGGCTTCTATGTTCCCCACTCTTGCCGCCAATCAAATACAGTATGTGCCACACTCCTTGCGAGCTATCCAGGTGTTTAGCCATAACTTCAGCCTTAGAAATGAATTCATAGAAAGTAATTAGACGGAACAAAAAATAAATAACCATAGAATTTAAGTGCTTATTTATTAAATCAGTGAAAGGAGGTGAGCGGTAAGAGCTATTTTTTTGCATATTCATGTGATTTTATTTTCGTATAATAAAAATTGCACAAATGAGGAAGAAATTTGTTTATCGGACTAGAAAATTTTTTTTAAAATCTCACAGTACTTGGCAAAATAAAGGAATCTGCCACTTTAATCTAAAGTTTAATTGAATCGGTCATTTCAAAAACCGCATAAGTCACACAATGGAACTTTTCAGGAATCAATAAAAACTGTGTCATTCACAAGTAAACGAGTTTTGAAGGACTTTTTTGGGCTGAATATAGTGGTTGAACTTTAAGGGGTTTAATTTATGAATAACAATAATAGTAATATAAAAAACGTGAAAAACTGTTGTTGACTTGTGTTATTTTAGCAAGAAACAGGGTTGGATGGTATATAATTTGAACATAGCAATCATATTAATCCTATTTTTAATCAATATTACTGAAAATTACACTTAAATATTATCTTATCAACATCACATTTTCATGTTTTACTATCATTATGGTACGTAATCATCTTCTCCATCATTCTCATCTGGATTACCCTCAACATTTGCAATTGGCCAGCTAAATATGTTTTGATAAAATGGCATATGCTCCTCTTCCAGAATGCTATCCTGAACTCGCTTTAAATCATTTAAATTTTTACTATTAATTGGCACTCTCAAATCATAAACTTAGCTGATGGAAGTGAAACAGGAGTTGAGGTTTTTTTCATTAATAGGTAGTTCGCAGAAACCTATTAATGGAACACTTGATGGTGTTTACTTTTTTTCATGCGCTTTTGTTTACGTTATGGGCGGAGTTTAACCAAACTTCACGAACTGTTTACTTCTTTAACACGGAGAGAAATATTTTGTTGTGACAACCTTATCTATGGTCACTGTAACAATATTTTATGGTTAATCCTGTCCCATCAATATTTATTGTTGTGTGGACAAAATTGTTTTGATAGTGTGTTTTGATCAGAGAACAATTCTTTTTATTAATCTCATTCAATAAATATTGTTGTCAGAACAATAGTCTTTTGTTACCACACTAATACACGACTGCTAGAGCAAAGATTTTTCCGTGCATGGATAATGGATATTGATGACACATCAGTAGTTTTCTGCTCATACAGCAATAGAGCTATGGGCTCTTTTACGGTTTATATTTTCATGATACCCTATTAAAATTAGTCTATATGTTCTGTTTTTTGAAAACAAATATATATAACAGGGTATGTTAGTAGTAATCAAGTTTATTTCATGAATTAATAGTTGTAACATAAATGAATAATTCTATTTCTCTTTTTGTGCACACCATTGGTTTCAAAAAAGGCTGTTGAAGCCAGAGCTGGTGATAATGCTCCAGCATACACCCTTCAGATGGTCAGTAATCAGGACGCACAGGAGCCCATGCATTGAGAAACAAGCAGCTCTTAACAGGTGGCCGTGGTATTATGCCTAGAAAAAAGGAAATTTAATGCAAATACCTTCAGCAAACCTCCTTTCAGGAAGGCACAGCATTCTACTTGCGCCCCTCTGAAATTGATTAACATTAAAAATAACCAGTAAGGAATGCAAACTGTTGTTCATCGGAGTCGATTAGTAGAAAATTTTCCTATGAAATTCATTAAACTCTTTATGAGACTATCCGACTAAACCATGAATCATATAGCTAAAATTAACTAAAGAGGATAAAAACGGAAATTCTCGAGGTTATGAAACGGAAATTCTCGAGCGCTTTTCGCGACATCTAGTGAGTGAAATTTATAACTGTGGTCTGCTAGTAAATGTGAAATCAGATTTATGGAAAAAATTATAATAATTTTCATACACCTTTTATAATCCGACCTTCATTGTTTCCAACAAACCCAAGATGGAGACAATGAAATGGTTAGGTCAATGACGTATATTAAAGATAGACTCCGAAGCAATTGTTGTAATTTGAAGCAAATTGGGAAGTTCCATGCCCAGAATTGTCATGGCCGAAAGTGAGTGAAGATGATACAAAATACATGGCTAAACATGAGAGTAGCTGATTAATAATTCTTTCACACGCCGATCACGGACTGATAAGTTTATCTTTTCGTTTACTTTGTATTTGAAGAATTTTATTATATTTTATAAACATTTTTTCGATCATGGTTTCAATTTCAATTTTGTTTCGATCGTCGTTCAGTTATGTATTTTAATTTTAGTTACGTATTTTTGATTTATGCTTGTGGAAAATGATTCCTGGTCCTTTTTCGTGTCTGTTTGCAGAACAACTTTGAGGAATGATTTTGAATTAATTATTCCTCGGGCCCAAAACTTTCAAAAACAAAGCAGTCAGACAGCTAATTACTCCACGGCTCACTACTGTCCAGAACTATCACGGCTCAATTTGCTTCACTTTTTGCCGCTGTTAACAATAGAATTCGGAGTCTATCTTAATATACGTCATTGGGTTAGGTGATACTTTTCCGCTTCCAGACCTTGTTATCTCGTTGACCTCGTCGACAGAGCGAGTGACGTAATTTCTCGACCAATCAACAAGTAGATTATGATCAGCAACATCCGATATTGCTGCATGGGCATCCGTATATTGATGACAGAACAATATACACTGAGTGGCCAAATAATTATGACCACCCCCTTAATACAGTGTTGGGCCACCTTTCGCTCTTATTACTGCTTGCATTCTTCGGGGTATGGATTCTATGAGATGTTGGTAGGCTGTAGGAGGAATTTGAGACCAACTCTGAAGAACTGCACCTTCCAATTCCTGCAGATTTGATGGTGCTGGATCCCGCTGCCTGATGGCCCGTTCGATCTCATCCCACAAATTCTCAATGGGATTGAGATCTGGCGATTGTGCAGGCCAACGAAGCAAGGTAAACTCTCCGGCATGTTCTTCGAACCATCTGAGGACGATGCCGGCCTTATGACAAAGAGCATTGTCCTGCTGGAAGTATCCATCCCCGTCAGAGTAAACCATTAACATAACGGGATGTACTTGATCTGCGACAATACCTAAATAATCTTGGGCACGCACACGTCCGTGCAGAGGAATCAAAGGACCCAAACAATGCCAAGAAAACATCCCCCAAACCATAATACTGCCGCCACCAGCTTGAAGTGTTGTGGCGATGCAGGTGGGGTCCATGCTTTCGTGTTGTTTTCTCCATATTCTAACCTTGCCATCTGCATGATGCATTTGAACTCGTGACTCATCGGACCACATGACCCTTTTCCAGTCATCTACTGTCCAATCCTTGTGCTCCTTGGCGAACTGGAGACGTCTGCTCTTGTTCAAGGCTGACAGTAGAGGCTTTCGAACTAGTCGTCGGCTTCCATAGCCTAAACGGTGTAATGAGCGGCGAACAGTTCGTTCGGAGGCGGTCACAGTTTGTCCTTGATTAAGATTTGCCGCTATTTGACGCACTGTTGCTCTTCTGTCGCCCTGGACAACTCTGGCCAATCTCCTTTCAGCTCGAGCATTGAGGAGCCTGTGACGACCACACGCTTGACGTTGAGAGCCGGTTTTTTTGCTCGGTAGTCCACTCTCTGTAAACATTAATAACTGCTGCTCTTGAAAACTTCACAAGTTCAGCCGTTTTGTTGATACTGGTTCCGACATTGCGCGCGCCGACGATCATCCCGCGTTCAAACTCAGTTAAATCACGTTTTTTGCCCATATCGTCGCAAAAAACACAGTGCAACTGATGGTTCACCTCACCTGCATTCCCTTTTTATAGCTATCTAGCCCTTTAGCGACAGCGCTGTGATGCAATAGCTCATTTGCCTAAAACTGTCAGGTGGTCATAATAATTTGGCCACTCAGTGTATGAAATAGTCTTCTTCCGATATTGGTGCTGCATCAATATTTAGTTGACGCTACATAAAAAACTACATATTAATAGTGAATTGTAATGGTGACAATTTGATAGTGTAGTAAGATCAAAGTTTACTCATGATGCATCAAATTGTATTTTTGTTTCAACAATCAAGCACTCATCAACTCCCTTATTGTTGCTACATCCAAAGCATTTCTCTCCCTGAAGGAATGCAATTTCGACGAAACTTATGAGGAAACTTGTGTTTATTTTAAGATGCAGAACAGCGCTAGGTATCTCACGACATTCTTTTCAAAAGCACCCTGTATATCGAAGGAGCAAATGTTCTTTTTTGTTCTTTTGGAACACTTTTTCCGTTGTTTAAGCAATGACTTACGGTATATCATTTAAGCAATGAACGTCAATTAGGCGGTATTATTTGAAGAGGAAGGTAGGAACCGACTTACGTGGTTTTTACCCAGAATATGCGTCTAACTTTAAGGAAGCGTTAGCAGCAAAAAAGGTATATTTGAGAAAAACGTGACTTATGCGGTTTTTGAAATGACCGATTCAATTCTAAAAATCAACAATCCAAAGAATGTTACAATAAGAAAACAATTTTAATATTAATAAAAATGGAATTAATATTTATTGATACATCCTTCAATAATCATAAAAACAGATATTAATCAAAATTCAAGGCAATATTCAAATTCTAGTTAATGGTCCTCTTTGTCACTTTCGTCGTCAATATCATTGCTAGAGCATCCTCTAGCGAGATCTTGAAACCTCTCAGACTATTGATTGAATTACTACGTGTACACAAAACACGCTGTTCATTGGATGCTCTTATTAAATAATGACGGATAAAAAATGTCGAAAAATCTGGAAAAATGACAAACGACCTGACTTTGAAAGATCATAAATGGTAATTTGCATAACTATTTATTCGATCAAAGTTACACAACCATAAAATATAAATTCAATTATAGAGAACATTAATAAAAAGGTTAAAGATAAGCTTACAAAGTCAAATGGCTCTTATCCGCCCACCTGTTTTAATCAGTAGTTCCCCCCCCCCCCTATTTGCAGTACATACTTAAAAAAATCATAGCACAAATTTGAATTGTTTAAAATTACTTTCCTTAGAGATGCCTTCTGTAATTTAGATATAAGTTTGATAAATAGATACCACAACGCAAAAGTTTTTAAATCTGTAATCCCATTTATAAATAGATACCGTTCTCTGTATGTAAATATCTCCAGCAAAATACGCTATTATACCTCTTTAGACACACCAATAATTGTCCAGAAATAAGAGACATAAACATTGAATTGAGCGGCAGGTATGTTGCTCTCGACCTTAACACCGTTTCGGGTGTCGTTCCATAGGTGTTGGTGAGGTTGAGATTTTGAGCTCCTTTCACACCCATATCTTCATACCAACCCATATCAATTGCTGCTTTATGGTAAGGTAAGGTGCAACGTCATCCTTATAATGAAGTTGTGCATTAGGTATGTGCACCATCTTGAATTAAAAGAATGATATGTGAGGCCAGACCCGCGGAACTATTGAATGACGGGAATGAACAGGCTCTCAAGCATCCGTTTGTATCTCTACGATGACTCCATTTCCCTCCAAAAAATGCCTTGATGCCACGAACATACCAGAATTTTTCAGTACTAACTGAGAAATTGACATTGACAGGTAAGTGTGTTGGACCATCCTTATTTATCATAAGATATACACGGTGAACTAAAACAATACGTACGAACTTCAAGAAATGTACGAACAAAAAATCTCATGTGAATATATGTCCGGAAATGGACGACTTGTCTGTAATAGAGCAATTAGTACAGAACATGACATTACTGTGGCAGTAATTGTGTCAACGTTACAAAAGATGTTCTAAGTGGCCTCCTTGAGTTGCAATGCAAGAGTTTATACGCGCATCATGGATTACCGAACTCGTTCGAATGTTCCATCCAGCCTGTACCCGAATAACGTTGTACAGATTTTCTTGATATTTTCTTGATTTTCCGTGCGGCCTCTCGACCATTCCCATATGCTTCTCCGTATGTGAAGATCATCTTGGCTTGTTTCTGATATGAAAACCGGACCATTGTACCTCCGCTGTACGATAATCACTCAAAAGTAACTCTGCAATAGGAAAAAAGAAACACACTATCTGTACTGTTATGAGGGCATGATGTCGTGCTTACAATTATAGCAATTTCCATGGAAACTATGCATTTCCGGACATATGTTGATATGAACTTTTGTTACTTTTCTTGTGAAGAATCACCCTCTGAAGTTTGTCTCTATTGTTTTAGTTCACCCTGTATATTAGCATTATCTTGGAGTAGATCATCTCAAAATCGAAGGTCCAAGCCTCATTCCCATCCCACCTCTCTTTTCTTGGCTTGTTTCTGGCCAATAACACGATATGATCCACGAGAAATTATAAAAATGTATACCAAACAATTATAAATCGTTGTTGCTTTCAGACGTTTGTGAATAACATATATCACATAAGAAAATTGGTTTATTATAACTTAATAGAACATTGCAATGTAGAAAATAAATATTTACCAAAACATCCTAGACCAATTTACAATAATAAACAGTAAATTAAGATTTTGCGTCACTCGAATGTTTAACCATATACAGTAAAAGCATTTTGATATTGAGAAATAGTTTTTTTCCCGCTGGAATGAAATTCCCACATATTTTTTGTGCACTAAATAAACGCGAGTTTCGAAACAACAATTCCCCGTAAAGCGTTTTCCCCCTTTTTCAAAACAAGATCGAACCTTGGTGGTTTCGAGTGCCACCACCCAATGATAATCATACCTTAGTGGGGGATCTAGCGATAGACTTATTTTGCTCCCAATGTTCCACTGCTTGTCGCAACATTTTTCAGTTTATTCATTGTTTCCCCTCTTCTACCACTTTTTTTGTTCTGATATGACGCAACATAAAAGAGCCAGTGTTGATCCTGTTTTTCATTTCGTGATCTTTACAGACGAATTTTGTAGAAGATTGAAAAAGTTAATAAAAAGAAAAGACTTCAAGGCAATAATACAGCTGAAGCAGATGGAGTTAAATCAAAAGCCCGCACCAGTTGAGGAGAAGGGAGGGTTAAAATGGGCATACAAAAACAGAGCTATATGTTGAAATAGAGTTGCGGTTTTTTTTTTTTAAATTAAATATTATAAAATTAAACTGATAAATGTTCGAAATGTAAATATTAAATAATAAATGCTGTAAATACTGAGTTTTCATGTAAAGGTTTTATTGTATTCGCGTAAAGAAAGCTTCATTTTTAGTTAATAGAACAGAAAATATTATTATAGTTTTTATTAATTAATGGGCATTGTAATTGATTTAACAAAAGTGGAGGAAATACTTAGGAGAAAATGTACAGGGTGCCAAAAAGTCTTTCCAAGGAGTGAAAGACTAACTCTCTGAAGATTTTTTCTTTATTATAGATAGTGGCTAAGTTGGATCGCTGCAAATGCATGAACGTGAAAATGGTTGCAATGCAATTTTGGATGATACGTTTGAAGTTTTGTTTTGTTTTATTTGGAATTTGATGCTGGGCAAGATGATTCCCTATCTCTTAAGGTTTAGGCGTCAGTTCAGGAGAAAGCGCAGTGAGTTTTTAAAAGTAAATATCTCGGAAACGAAGATCGATAGAAGAATGAAACAAGTGGTATGTTTATTTCGAAAGCCGTAAAAATCTGATACAGAAGAGAGCTTGTGCACTGAAAATATATCATCATAAAAAGGCAATGTTAATCGTATTTCTACCACGGTCTATAGATATTCATGGTCATCGAGCTTCGGCCATTTTCCATTGTTTCGAGAAGCTAAGGAAAACAGATCGCGCCAGGTGCCGCATAGATCGCACAATTCCCGACCGCAACCTGCGATAGAGATTTTCATTGAAACTGAATACGAAAGTAAAGTTTCTGTCTGCCGATAGGGTGGCGCTGCAGGCGCAGTTGGGCAGATTGTACATGCAGCACCACTTTTCAATAGAGTTCCCGCCCTACCGGGAGCTAGAAACTTTAGCTTCATTTTAACAATGGAGCTCGATGACCATGAATATCTATAGACCGTGATTTCTACCAATAATAAGCCCTAAATTTATGACTTCTTATGATCATGTAACAATATATGAATTTTCAGTGCACAGGAGGTGTTGCTATGGCCAAGGCACAGAAAATAAGATAAATTTTCCTGGAATGGCTACTAAAATTTAATTCAGATATGGGTACAGAAAAGAGAAAAAGAATTTTGTGAATAGACAATGGTTCAGCGCATTGTGCACAGCCCACTAGATAAAGGCCTGAGTGCTGTTTTCGAAATGGCGGCGCTCGCAGGCGGACTATCTGTATGAAATAAGCTGAAATAAAAGAATTACTTCATAAATTTGCTTTAATTTTCTTACAAAATCTAACCTAAATAATTTTTGCAGATTTCTAAAACCATCATATATGGTTTCGAAATTTTTTATAGAAAAGATGCTTTTTCTCTTCCTCCATAGATGGCTCTACTTTGAAAAAAAATGAAACTATATTCATTTGCACGTATGTTGCCATTGTTTTGATTGAAACATAAAGCCATTTAAATAATAAGTTCAAAAACTTAATTTTTGTTAGCAGTTTAAAGCAAATTTGTGAAATAATTCTTCTATTCCATCTTATTTCACACAGACAGTCCGCCTGCGAGCGCCGCCATTTTGAAAACAGCACTCAGGCCTTTATCTAGTGGGCTGTGGCATTGTGTTAATGTACGTTTAAGCAACATCCGATTAGAGTTACTTCCACCGAATTGCACAAATACACAACAACCGCTGGACCAAAGTATCGTAAAAAAAAAACCTACTAAGTAAATGTCTACTGTAGAGAATTTGGCTTATTGAAAGATTGCGAATTACAGAATCAATGAACGTTAAGGATGCAACTGAAATCTTGCACGTATCAGGAATTGTGTCCAGTCAACAGTGACTTCGAACTGTATTTATGTTGTATAAAATAATGTGTTTTATTATTCTGTGATTAAATTAAAATACATATCTTTCAAAGTCTGCTGCACTATATGTATTCTTATGTTATTCGTATCATACATAAGCAGAACGTGTATATGTATTTGGTAGCCTGCATAGGCTCGCTCCTCCCTCTCAGTTTCAGTATAAAGTTCACTTTAGATTAACGTTTAAAATTCCAATTCCTTGGAATACATTAAAACGAGGTTTTACTATAGTTTAAGGTGACGGGGTGTGTGACGAACAGGGCGACTACCCTTTAATGAAGAGACTGTTAAGGCTATGCAGGAAGCATTTCAACGAAGCCCTTCCAAGTCTACACGTCAAGGTCAGAGTGTTTGCAACACGTGTACCTGATCTGGGTACACAGACAAGGATCACTGACGCTATTGCTGGTGTTACACAAGAGACGTTGCAAAAAAACATGGCGCGAAATTGAATATCGTTTAGACGTTCTGCGAGCGACAAAGGGTGCACATGTAGAAGAGTAGTGACGTTGAAAAAAAAAATTCGTGAGTTAGTATTTCTTTTGCTACACCATACAGCTGTAACTGTAAATAAAATTTTGTAATTTGGAAAGACTTTTTGGCCACCCTGTATAAAATACAGAGATCAAGAAATAAGATAATTTGAAATTATTTTTAGGGAAACAGTGCACTTTATATTAAAAATATTAGAAAAGGTTAAAAATCTTTAATAAAAAAAAGTTTGCCCATCACTGGTCTACATAAATGTTTGAGCGAATTCTTGACGATTTTTGCATTCCGTACTCTTCACGAAACACGCTGTCTTTCATTAGATCAAAAAGTAGCCCTATATATTTCGTAAATGAATATTTATTTGGCTACTTGAAAATATGAAAATTTTCTTTAATTCAGGGAGGAAAAACGCTTTTTTTTCCCTCTCTTTTCTGATTATTTTATCATTCAAAATTATTGCCCCGTTGACAAGCAAGTTTAATTAGAATTCTCGTAAATTTACGGTCAAAAATTATGTGAAGGTCATTTTGACAAGCCCATACGTCCTCCAGACAATCGGGTTTTTTCCGTAGGCTACTATGTACTTAATTGCAAGGTTTATATAATTTTTTTTTTCCCTCAGCTGATACTTTTATTTAACGAAGTGTTTATTCAGCTGCTCTGCGTTTTCTTTCGTCCCCCCTCTGCCAAAAGTAAAATTTTCTCCACGCGTTATTGGCACTGAATAAACCTCTTTCCACCCTGTCCCCCGACCTTTTTACTAATGGAAAAAAAAAATAACGGATTCCGTCTGTCCGTCTAAAACATCGAATGATGTTGGCCCTGAAACAGATATCCCCGCAACCGATGACGTTCGTTTGAGTGTGCCGTAGATTAGAGGTCGCATCGTCATGTGGGTAACTTAGAAATGTCTGAGACAAAGAGCTACAATATATGCAAGTTCAGAACAGAATGAAGATTAGAATAACGGCGGCATTAAAAGATCAAAGCAGCGATAAGCTTAAGAGCTGTTGAGAACGATTACTTTATTAGATCGCATGATCTGATACAAATGGTGTGATAAAAGACCTTCGCTGTAATAGGTGCTGCGAATGAGTTGTTACAAACAGACGGTAGATGATTTGGTTACGTAACATTTGAAGGAGTTAAAGAAGTTTTTAGTAGCTATTGCGTGGGACGAAAAGGATGAGGGGAGGCGAAAAGAAAATAAGGTAAAAAAAAAATTATCTTTGAACTTGTTTACAGATCCTGCCCTTGTTGCCTTCACTCAGTGCGGGTTTTTTTTTTTGTGAAGTTTACAGACTGAGCCAAGACGGGATGGAGGAGGTTATAGGATGAGAACAAAACAAAAACGCATCGCCATTTAACAAATCTTTCATTTACTCTAAACTCGCACGAGGTGACACTTGTAATGCATGAACCATTTTCTATTTCCGGTGCGTTGGCACCAGGTGAAAGTGTCTATAACTTTTATTTACTTTTGACGTGTGGGTGGAATGTTTACTTTCTTTCGACGGATCCGAGACGTCTGCCTTTTCCCATCCAATGAGAACGAAAGCCAAAAGTTAAATTTTGAAAAGAAAAAAAAAACGCTGCAGAAGCACTTATTTTTTCTAGAATGGAAGTTCTTGTGGTACGAATAATTATTAAACTATTATTTTGTCAAAATATAAATAAAGAGAACCCCTACAGTAACGTGAAACAATCAAATTTTTATGATTTGTTAATAGCATTTTGTCAATAAAAAGTTATGCCTTACAAATCATTATTATTACACTGTGAAGCTTTTTTATAGGAATTAGCCTGCAGTGGTGTTATTATGCTACAAGAAAAGTTTGTAAGAGTCCGGAAGCACCGCTAGTACAGCTCTTTTCGAAATATTATGTCATGGTCATGGCAGAACAATTTAACATTTGTAGTCGATTCATATGAAAATACAAG
>JAHWFO010034030.1:338478-371129 GCA_023313115.1 Rhysida immarginata
CTTGTATTTTCATATGAATCGACTACAAATGTTAAATTGTTCTGCCAAATAGTCTGCTTTTGAGAAACATTCAGGAGAATTATGGATAAAACAAAATTCGAATGGTCATCAAAGTTTTTCTTTTATAGAGAAAAACCGCAAAGGAATCAAATCCTGGATGGATAATGTTCTTGGGGATTCATCATCATCATTTTCCATCACGAAATTTTGGATTTCTGAATTCAAGAGTGAACTTACACGCTTACTAGTGATGAACGACGCTCAGGATGTCCAAGAATGGCAACCACGCCAAAAATCGTGGATGAAATTCGTTATATGGTTTTGACAGATCATGGAATAAAAGTGCATGAAATTAAGAAAGCCGTGAGTTTCCTTACATAATGATTTAAGTATAAAGAACAATACTGTAAGATGGTGCGGCATTTGCTCAACCCGGAGTAGAAACGTATTCGAGCCAGTGGTTTGTAAGTGTTTAAGAAGAATCCAACGAATCTCAAGAGTCAATTCGTGGCTATGGATGAAAGACCTCGGCTTACCCACTACACACCAGAAACAAGTCAAAACATTGAATTGGACACTGAATCGGTTCCGAAGAAGACAAACACCATTCAATCGGTTGGAAAAGTGATGGCATTAGGTATTTAAGATGTCAAAGGAATTTTGTTACTTGTTATCTTGAAAAGGAAAAGTTCAATCGTTGTTTCACCACGGTAATGTTTCACGGGAATCATTCAAATGCAATCGTTCAGCAAAATAATTTACAGAATTGAAGTTTCAAATTCTTCCGCATCCATCGTGTACTTCTGATTTGGCTCCCTCGGACTTCCACCGATACTCAAACTCAAAACATTCCTGGCTTTGAAGAGAATATTTTGCTCGAGAGGATTGATCCAAACATAAAGTAATCCAGTTGATTTGGAAAGTCACTTGCGAGAGAATATGTTGAAAAATAAAACGGAACTTGGATCGGATTTATTTTGTTTTCATTGCCATTTT
The DNA here is from genome assembly GCA_023313115.1 of Rhysida immarginata. Taxonomy (NCBI): domain Eukaryota; kingdom Metazoa; phylum Arthropoda; class Chilopoda; order Scolopendromorpha; family Scolopendridae; genus Rhysida; species Rhysida immarginata. Next base: position 339,475 of record JAHWFO010034030.1, read on the forward strand.
GGAAACTTTTCAATCCACCCTCGTAAACTACTGAACATCGAGTCTCACACAGGTTAATTGAGCAACATTAACAGATAGCGTTCTGCATTTGATTGAATTGCATTTGACGACAACTGTATTCAAAATGCGGACAAACCATTTCTGGATACGATATAAGCGCTTTAAATTAGTTTTAGTGGTAGTACCCCAAAATTGAATACCGTATATGAGGGAAGATTGAATAAGGGATAAATAAAGGAGAAGCAAAATGTTTTTAGGTAAGTAATGAAGGCGTGAGAAAAGACCAAGGCGGTAATTTAATGTAGAGGCCAGAAAATTAATGTGGGTGTCCCAAGATAAGTTATATGAAAGAAAATCCCTAGGAATTTAAAAATTTTAACAGGGGCAAGTACTGTAGTGTGATATACTAAAGCAAAATTAAAGAGATCGAGCTTCTTGTTCTTTTGATGGAAAATAATGATTGGCCCAGAGGACTGACCTAGAGGCTTGAAGATTTCTACACACGTAGGCCCTATACAGAGGACGGAGCGAAAAATATAGCGAATCCTCTAGGGTGGACCAAACCATGTGTTTTTGTGGTTTCTCCAACTGATTTCCTTTCATGTCTATGGAGTTTTGATTGCGTTTGAGCAATTTGTGACGTCAGAGTTTGATTGTTTGACGTCAGAATTTAAAGAACTCTATTTGAAGTATAGCGAATCCTCCCTCTACCTCTCGTAGCATTTTCATGCCATAACTTTTGGAAGGATTGACCTAGAAGCTTGAAGTTTTCTACACACGTAGGCCCTATACAGAGGACGGGGCGTAAAATATAGCGAATCCTCTTGGGTGGCCCGGGGCCCCTCAGGCCACTTGTATGAATTTCATGGTTCCATTTTTATCTTTTGAACAAAGAGGGCAAAAATCCTGAAATTTCGTAAATTTGTAGTGCGGTTCTAAAAAAATAAAACCAATATACAAGAAAAGTGATATAAACCTCTAGGGCCCCGCCGCAGGTCCCGAGGCCCCAAATACAATTGAAGCTATAACATTTGAACGGAACGACCTAGGAACCTGAAATTTTGTATATTTATAGTGTGATACTAAAAAAAATTAGCAAATATACAAGAAATGTGATGTATGCCTATGAGGCCCGCCAGAATACCCCGAGGCCTCAAAAACAAATCAAGTTATAACTGTTGAACGGAAAGGTCTAGAAACCTGAAATTTTGTATATTTTTAGTTTGGTACTAAAAAATATAGCCAATATAGAAGGAAACTGATATAAGCCTCTAGAAAACCGCCAGGGGCCTCGAGGCACCAAATACAATTGAAGCTATAACACTGGAACGGAAAGGCCTAGGAACCTGGAATTTTGTATATTCATAGTGTGGTACTAAAAAAATATTGCAAATATAAAAAAAAAGTAATATAGGCCCCATCAGAACCCCACAGGCCCCAAACACAAGCAAAGCTACAACTTTTAAACGAAAAGGTCTATAAATCTGAAAATTTAGTTTACTTAGAGAAAATTACTTAAAGATTTAGATAATATACACTAAAAACTGGTATAATGCTTTTGGGTCTCGGCAGGGGCCCTGAACCCCCAGTCACAAATTAAACTATAACTTTTGAACCGGAAGTCCAGAAATCTGAATTCTTGCATATTTATGGCGTGTTACTTAAAATTTTAGCTCTTATACACTAAAACTTATATAGTCCTAAACATAAACAAGAGCTATAATGTTTGAACGAAAAGGCTTAGAAATCTGAAAATTTGTATTCTTATAGTAGTTTACTAAAAAATTTAGCTAATATACACGAAAAACTGGTATAAGGCTCTTAGGTCTCCACAGGGGCCCTGAAGCCCAAATCACAAAATAAACTCTAACATTTGAATAATAAAAAGACCTAAGAACTTGAAGTTTTATATTTTTACAGTGCGTTACTTAAAAATTATAGACAATATACAAGGAGACTGGTATAGGTCTCGGGACCCCTGAAGGCCTCAAATACAATTAAAGCTATAAAATTTGAACGGAAAGGCCTACGGTCCTGAAATTTGTTTAATCATAGTGTGGTATTTAAAAATTTAGCTAATCTACGTCGTATATTAAAAATTCTATAAGTCTCTTGGCAGGGGTCTTGCAGCCTCAATCTCAAATCAAGCTATAAATTTAAAACCAGAAGTCCAGAAACCTGAAATGTTTTATATTTATAATATGTTGCTTAAAATTTTAGCTATTACACACTAAAATTGATATAGTCCTCTGAGGCCTCGGCAGGAGCCGCGAGGCTCCAAATACAAATCAAGCTATAATTTTTGTACGAAAAGGCCTAAGAACCAGGGGTCTCACTATTTCGAAGGTAGGAATCTGTAACACATACTAAAAAAAACCCAGAAAAACCGCAATATCAGCAACGTTGGACGAACCTGGATCCTCAAGACAACGACCCACTCCGAGCAGAACACCGGAGGTTGTACCCAAAGTCAAGCGTCTCATCTTTGCAGAATATGCCAACACTCAAAGGGCTGTCGCAAATAAGGTAGGGGTATCACAGTCAACGATACGCAACATAATCCACAATAATCTCCGACTGGTTAAGCGTCACAAGTCTCAAGTTCATAAGCTCCTTCCGAGGCACGTTGCAGAACTACGTATTAACTGTCGAAAAATGTATGTATCTGTCGGGCGATAAATGGCCGTTCTTTGTGACCTTGGACGAGGCATAAGTTTACTTGTCAGACTGCAACAAACCTAGAGCAATTTACTACACGCCTAAGGATGAAAAAAAATTACCAAAGATGGCACAGGGAATGCAGAGAAAGTTTTCCGAAAGGATTCATGGTCATAGCTGGATATCGCTATAACAGCAAATTGCGTATACGGAAGGTCGGTAAAAATGTGAAAGTGAATTCTCTCTACCACCAGAGGAACGTTTTGGATCCACAGTTTCACCATGACATTCCTACACTGTCTGGACAGGACCGAAACTGGTATGGGTGCATCAGGATAAAGCTGCGAGTCATACGTCCAAGTCAACGGTCGCCCATTTGCGAACATTGAACAGGAGACGGGCATACTTTCAATTCCGTTTGAAGACCTACTCGTGAATTCTCCAGACGCATCCCCCATGAATTATTGCGGCTTTGGACTGCTGAACGCGCCCTTGGAAGTAGACGACCCCGTACATCGGACGGCCTATGGAAAGCCTGTGAAGAGGGGTGAGCACAGGTCGACCTAAATTCTCTGCGGCGAAGTCTTATTGAATGGAAACTGCGATGCAGAGCCATAGTTCGACACCGTGGGCACCAGATAGAACATTACCGAGCATGGCGGCGGGGTTTCTTATAGACTTATGACGCTTGCAAATCATTTAGTTGTAACGTACTCAACCCTCTGTATAACCCTTTCGAAATCACTCTTGTTCCGTTGCGATGTTGCCAGCATGTGATATAGCGCTATCCTGTTAAAAATAACTTTCCTGACGTTCAACATCTCCAATTGTTCAATAAAATCTTCGAAAATGTTGCAGTAACATTCTGCATATTAGCTGACCTTCTGAATATTCCTGCTTAAAAAAACGGTTACGCATTATGGTTGTATATCTGCGTTATGGCACTTCTTATTAGCACAAATAGGACATATAGCTTAGTACTATGCCTATTTCTTCAAAAGCGATTCATAATTATTCGGATAAAGAGGCTTAATGATCACCCTGTACATTCACCATTTAAGAATTCTGTTATATGTGATAACGAAGCGGGATAAAAGAAAAGATGTGCGAATCCAACCGCATTCTAAGAGTTTGCTATGAGGTTTATAATAAAGCGCGTGTTTGCCCGTGACGCATTAAAGAAATACAACTAACTAATTAATCTTTTTATACATTTCTTAAATGTCTCTTAAATTTTTCATATTCTTTTGTCATTCAGGTATTCCTTATTTATTTTCTACTGATGTTACCCTTATTCAATATTTTTTTCCCCTCGCAGATATCACGATGGAGATGATCAGGAAGCAGATCAACATTTCGAACCTTCGGGTAAAGGTAGCTTGGATCGGAGACAAGCTCGATCAATACGTGCATCAAAGGTTTGCAGAGAGGAAGGCAGTCATGTTCTTCAACTGGAAACCGAGCCCGGTAACGGCTGACAACCGCTTTACCAACATTGCCTTCCCCATGTGCGAGGATCGCGACACAAGCTTCACTTTCCCGACGAGCTGCGAGTTCGAAATCAATCAGCTGGAGAAGCTCGCTTGGTCCCACCTCAATGTTGACAGCCCCGAGGTTCTCCATCTCATCCGTCAAATGTACTTTTCCCAAGAACAATACAAACATCTACTTACCACTTACATGAAAAGGTAACATGTTAAACTTCGAAAACAATAATTTTTTAACAAAATTAATATTAATATCTAATGGGGTGGCGGGGGGGGGGGGTTCGTATCCAATGCGTATTCGTGCTCTCGACTGCTGGCCCTATTAGATAACTCGACAGTCTTGCCCTCGTTTCACTCGCTAATACATGACGTCAGCTCCGGAAAATTTACGAAGATTACCGAATTAATTAATAAATTAAGGAAATAGTATTAATTTTTAAGTACCGAAAGGTGCTTTATGCTATCAGTGTGGGGAAACGTGTCTGTCTGTCTGTAACTCTAACTCCTCCGAGGCTATGAAAGATTTTCAAAACTGTTTTCGTCAGTCGATGAATATGGTTCATGGCACGAACCAATTACAAATATTAACTAAATCGGTTCATTGGCACGTGCACAAATGGTACCTCTATTTTCCCGCCTAGCAATTTTCAATGGGAAGACGTATTAATTAATATATCAAACAAATCGTAATGACGAGATAGAAGCGGATACAAATTACAATTTTCGCCAATTAATAAATATGGTTCCGTAAATGAACCATTTTGAAAATGGTTGTAATCGAAAAATGACACGCGCTCTAATAGACCCTTATGACACCCTCAAAAATTTTCAATGCTAAAATATGGCATGTAATATATCAAACGACTTGGAATGATGTGTCATGAATGAATATAACGGAAAATTAATGATAATTCAAATTGGTTTCAAGGAACATGGTTTAGTGGAACCATTATGGTTCATTGGAACTTTCAATGCTAAAAATGGCATGTAATATATCAAACGACTTGGAATGATGTGTCATGAATGAATATAACGGAAAATTAATGATAATTCAAATTGGTTTCAAGGAACATGCTTTAGTGGAACCATTATGGTTCATTTGAACTTTCAATGCTAAAAATGGCATGTAATATATCAAACGACTTGGAATCATGTGTCATTGCTTTCATGTGAAGTGAATTCGTGCGTATTGTTGAATAGTGGAGGAAAGAAGTTTCGTGGTGAACAATGTATGGCTATGTGCGCTCAATTTTTTTTCGTTTTCTCGGTTTATTTTGAAAGAAACAAAATGTCGCAATTTCTTATTTTGCAAGCATCAATAGTAGCTTTAGATGAGTAACGTATTTCAATTTGGCCCGCAACTTTTTACCTGTAGAACAGTGTATCTGGCTTGTTAGTAGGCCAGAACATCAACTGGAATTCATGAGCATAAGACAATCCTGGCCTTGTCACAAACAGAAGATTGGTGAAAACAGAAATCATGAAAAAGTGTAATGGGTCAGCAAAGATGTGCATATAGTCCGCATAGTTTATGGTGTGTTCTACAACACTAGCGGTCCCAGAGATGCCTATGTGAACGTCCCTAAAGCATAATACTTCCACCACCGACCTGTTTGTGTCCCACCTGTTGTATAAGTGTCGATCAATTGTTCACCCGGAAGACGGCGTGTTGCAAAAGAAATCGACAAAGTCATCAATGTGATGCAAAAGAAATCGTCATTCATCGGACCAGGCAACTCTTCTTCGTTGTTGCTTGGTCCAATCACAATGTTACGGGCCTACTGTAATATCAACATCGGTACACGTGAGGGGCGTCTGCTCCAGAGTCTTACATCCAACAGAGTCCGATGCACAGTGTGCTCAGATACACTTGTACTTGAACCTTGAATGGCATAGAATGGTATAGCTCATCCGTCAGGTATCGTTCGAACTCTGATAATTCTCTTCGATATGACTTGAGCAGCCTAGTCTTTTTTTTCAGACTGACTGAGGAGTTGTCAAATCACAACTGAGTCCGGTTTAGGAATCTCCATGACATGGCTTAAGTTCGTTCCTTTTTCCTTAATGAGGTGCAGCGCAATAAGGCAAATCCAAGTGTGTATTTAAAGTAAGAAATGAATAGCAATTTCCATGTAAATCCTGGATATATTCTCTGCGAAATATTCTGTTCAAATTAGGATGAAGCAAAATTGATTTTTTTTTCCCCATTTCGACGCCCTTTCTCTACATCCCTTTCTGGGGCTCATCTTGCGGGTAAGGAAATTGCCTGTCGCGCTCACATCCTCGTGCTCTTCCTGTTCTTGGCATTCTTCCAAAACATCACACCTCCTGCTTGAAAAGAGGTTTGGGAGATAACAAAAAATGACGAAAACGAACTTTTGGCTTTATTCTTGCCTAACAAAATTTTGATGATACCAAACTTGGAACATGACAAAAACTACTTTATTCACAAAGTTTCTTCTCTTGTTCATTGCATATTCTCTCGTGTACTTTCCTTGTTAAGAATATTTACGTCAGTCTTAAATTAACATGAAAAAAAAAATTCTAAATTTCTTTTCCATTGTCTGCATTCATGACGTTCCGTAACGATCCAGTGAATTGCTTTAGAAAATGCAAATTTGTTAAAGTGTTTTTAACGCTAAAAGCTTACTCTAAATGAAGGTCGTCCTGTATTTCAATTCTTTAAAGTAAATATGTCTAAAATTATAATGATAGATATGATAATTCAAAAATTCTTCCCTTATTCAGAATATACCACAGGTGAGCACTAGACTAAATTCAGTGTATTACTTAGAAAGGTTCTCTTTTACAAAATATAAAATGATTTTTTTATGTTTTTGTTTACTGTTTTATTAACTTAGATTTTTATTTTTCCCCTTATATTTTTTTTATTTGTAACCAGAGAGACCTCGGCGCGAGTACAGGATGTTGCGTGCGAATGGGTGCTGAACAACGAGCCCATTTGGAAACAGTGGCTTCCCAACGATCTGTCTCCCAAAACCATCATCTACATTGGTGGCATTTTCCCTATGACAGGGATCAATTATAGTTCCAAAGGAATCATACCAGGTGAGAATCTTTTTTCTTTAACTTTTGAAGTTTATATTTATTCTGGTTCGAAAATGATTTCAGTTAAAGGCATCCTCTATCGATTGCAACGTTTCCTTAATTTCATGACTATATTGTGGAGTTTCTAATAATTTTTAAGGTTAGTTTAATTAGAGTAAAAAAAATCAAAACAAAAAGGCAAAACCAAATTCCCTACGAAATTTGAGGTTATTTTTGAGAAACCGAATCTTGCTTACGAATGACTATGCCTATCATTTTTCCATTGTGAAGCAAACAAATATGAAGTTTAAGTTACGCAGTAGTCATTAAATATAATATTTTATATTGATATCCTAATGCTAAAACTGATTTTGATCATTATTCAAATTAAAAGATGTTTTAAAAAAAATAAGGTTTTACAATTCAGGTTTTAATGTTTCCAAATTTATTCCGAAGACTATATAATTTTTTGATAGGCATCATACGAAGTCTGTTCAAAAAATACGTAGACTGTTTGAATTGCGCGGGCCCTGTTGGTCCCAATCAAAATCGCTTGGTGTCGCCATCTTCTGACAGATCCGCTGATTACAAGGCAGTTTTTTGATTGCAAATATCAGTATTGGTTGATTAGCTGTGAAGTGTGTTTTTTTTCGTTTGGCGGATTTTTAGAATGAGTGACTTGAACGAGCAAAGAGTTGCTGTGAAATTTTGTGGGAAATTTGAGTCCGCGGGATGCTATCCGGCGGAAAAGGCCAGAAATGTGGACGAGTGGTGACTGGTTGTTTCATCACGACAACGCTCCAGCCCATTCAGCCCTCAGAACTCGAGAGTTTTTGGCCAAACACTCGATCACTGTTCTTCCTCACCCACCCTACTCACCTGACCTCGCTCCTCGTGACTTCTTCTTGTTTCCCAAACTCAAAAGATCTTTGAAAGGAAGGAGATTTGAGACGATTCCCGACATAAAGGCAAATGCGACGAAGGCTCTGAAGGACATCGCAAAAGAAGCGTTCCAGGACTGTTTCCAAAAGTGGAAACTCCGTTGGGATAAGTGTGTGCGTCGGGGAGGAGAATACTTTGAAGGGGACCCAGATGTGCAACTTCTGAATAAAGTATATATTGTTTTATGACGTCAGTCTACGTATTTTTTGAACAGACCTCGTATAGCTAAACATCAAGTTTTAACGCAAATGGCCATTTGGTTCGATGTGACTTCCATTGGTGATATGGCAGATATCCCACTTGAATTCTGTTTAGTGAATTGGTCAACCTAGGCCGATAGCTTAGCCCCTTCGTCCCTTTTTAGGATTTTTGTGCTGCTTTAATGAATTCCTGTTTCTTCTATCCTTATCCGCCGATCTCGCTGAGCTGAAAAACTACGACGGGCATTCAAATTTGACCTGGACATTATTTTTTATAAAATCAGGAACTACAAAAAAAACACATACACCAGTTATTTCTCAAAGAACTCTCCTTGCTTCTCTACACATTTTTCCAGCGATCTGGGAGCATCTGGATACCGGTTCTGTAGAAATCTTCAGACTGATGTCGAAACCATGTCAGGACAGCCTTTTTCACTTCTCATTAGAGCCGAACCTCTGCCCTCCCAACAACTCTTTCAATGAGCCAAAAAGGTGATAGTCACAAGGGGAGAGATCCGGATTGTATTAAAGATGTGGTTAGATGTCCCATTTGAGTTCCGTCAGTGTGTCCATAGCCAGTTTGGCTGTGTGTGGTCTGGCACTATCTTGCAGAAAACAAACACCGCTGGTAATGAGTCCTGGTCGCTTTTTCCTTAGCGCCGGCTTTAGGGATGTCCTCAAAATGTCGCAGTAGTAGGGTGCATTTATGGTTCGACATTCTTCCAGAAAATTGACATGAATGATACCCTTAATGTCCCAGAATACAGTCGCCATCACTTTCGTTGCCGACGGTGTCCTCTTGAATTTCTTGGGTCGTGGTAAGTCCGTGTGTCGCCACTCCATGCTCGCACGCTTGCTTTCAGGAGTATGGTGATGAATCCATGTCTCGTCGATGGTCACAACACGCCTTAGAAAGCCATCACTCTTCCCTGTCCTATCGCTGCAGCACCATTGAACAGATTTCCACCCGGGTGGTTTTGTGATCCTCCGCGAGTTGCTTAGGGACCCATCTGGCACAGATCTTGTTGAATTTCAGCTTATATTGGATGATGGTCTCCACACTGCCAGTGTTGATGTTCAGTATTGAAGCCAATTCTCGGACATGAATCCGCTTGTTGTCCCTTCTCAGCTCAGATGCCATCATTGACAGCAGTTGCTGGCCTTGCCTTGTGAGGTTCATTGCCGGTGGATTTTCGCCCTCCTTCAAATTTTTGGCAGCAAACAAAAGACATGAGTGAACTGTCTTTGAAGACTGATGAATTTCAGATGCTTTCACACTTTCCTTGTGGAGAAACTTTATGATTATTCGTTTTTCCGTTTTGGTCGACACATCGCTGTCCTCCATTTTCTTTTAAACAAACAATCGGTTGTCATGGCAATCGGATGAGTGGTGCTGCGTTTGCATGACAGGCGGTAGTTGCCATCCCAACAATGAAATTTACAAAAAATAAACTCCAGGTCAAATTTGAATGTTCCTCGTAAATCCCCGCTGAAAAACTAGATTTACCTAATAAAGTAGCCGGACAAAGTATATCATAATAATTTTCTTTTTTAAATTAGAACGTTTTTAATCGGCTGTCTTAGATATATTGGTAAGGTTTCGCAGTTATCCTTGTTAAAGGTAGTAGTATGAAAATTATTTACTTTCTTCCTTGAGCTAACTTAACTATATAAATTTATTAAGATAAGCAATAACAAGACTAAAGATCAGTTCTCTATTAGCTGCGAAGATGGCGATAGAGTCCGTTAATGAAAATGAATCCGTTCTCCGTGACTATGAACTGCAGTTGCTTCGAGAAGACGGGAGGTGTTCTTCGGACCACGTGATGAAGGCCTATATTCACTACGTGACAAGTCCTTTGTACCATCGTATCGCTGGGATATTAGGTAAGGAAAAGAAAATTCCTGTACCGGTCCATTTTTTTTTCTAAAAAAAAAGTTAGTTTATGGTTGAGTACTTTACCAGTGTTTTTCTGCATGTCTTTTTAGGGCCTGCATGTTCAGACACGGTGGAGCCTATCGCTGGTGTAGCTAAACACTTCAACAGCGTCATCATCAGCTACAGCGCCGAAGGTGCCATTCCTTACTATGACTCCGAAGAATTCTCTTCCTTCTTCAGAACCATTCCATCAAATCGACTTTTCAAGTACGTATTTTGCACATCTTATAGTTGAATAATCACTAACGTTTAAATAAAGAAAATCGAGCAGGGGATCGCGCAGGCCATTCCGCAACTCCCCGTTTTGTAATCCACCGACCTGGAAATAATTCGTCCAACCATTCCTACGATAGCGCATTCCGCTCACTGAAACAGTAATGGATGGACACCGTCCTGTAGAAACTCCAGATTGCAGACAGACAGATGTGATGGTGTCATCAACAAAGAATGTACCAAGCAACCCATGTTTACCTCAATTTCTACCTGCAGGTTTATGGGACACAAGTACACACAACTGGAATTTGACCTCGCACTCGGTTTTCGCTCAGTTTACGAACATGGCCAAAGTCGACACGTCGGTCGGGATCATTCTCATTCAGTTCATTAATCAACCACGGATGGAATGGGTATTGTCTAAACTCCTTCACGATTCGCATTCACACTTGCTCGAGATATGTCGAATCGTGTAGACAAACGTCTCTGTGATTCATTCTTTTCAGGTGATTCCAGTTCTTCTTTGTTTTCGGTTAACCGCGCCTTATTTTCGACGGAAACTACACCTTTAACCTTTGGCATCTTATGCATTACTTGTTGCATGAAATTTGTCCTTCACGCTCTTGATCGTTGTCAAAGAGGATTCTGGCCTCTCAGCTCTGCGGCCTTTGAATCCTCTAGAGGTTTGTGGAAGAGTATAACCTCGCACATTTCATCTTCTGCTGTAATTTTAATCGCTGGGGGGGGGGGGGATTTTGACAGTGTTACCCTGTGTTATACAGGGTGTCCCATGTAACCTATACCAGCAAAGGTCTGTGGTCTGGGGACACCAATACCTATCGATTGGACCCCATGTATGTTCCGCGATTTTTTGTAGTTTTCGAGATATGAATTTTTTTGTTTTATTTTCAGATTTTTTTAAATTTTGGACGGTTTTAGCTCTAACTTTTTCTGTGAATTGATTCTTTGAGATTTTCTTTGTTAGTATTATGGCTCGTCTGTAACAACACTAAACATCAAAATTCTAACTACTACTAGCTCAGATTTTAATCACAAAATTAAAATTTCTGTTTGAGAGAAATTGTTACTTGATTTCAACTTGAAAGAAAAAATTACTTAACCCTGACTGAATAACTTCCTGATAATTTTAAAAACTTTATGGGTTCCTTAGCTCTCAAAATAACACAAAATAGTTGGTACTTTATACGGTATTTTTACGCGAAAACGGATTTTAAAGTTGATACAGTCGAGAATAGTGAAATTAGGAATGTTAGATAAAAAGATGTCAAATAACGTATTTAAATTCAAATCATAATTACTTTTTCACATTGTGCTAAATAAAGCAACAGAAATAATCTTAAGAATCATTTATTTATTACTGTTTACACAATAAATGTTCAAAGTGCCTGCCACCTGCCGCAATGCACAGACGCACAGTGCGGCCGATTGCCAAAAAGCTGGCCAAAATTCGAAAATTCAAGTAATTCACTCCAAAATGGAATCTTGGGGGTTTTTGGGGTCGCTGATTAAAAATTTTATGTCAAATGTACGGAAATTCACCCCCTTCACCCCTAATCGACCACCCCCTGGGGTATAATATCATGTATTAATTATCATAATCAAGTTACATATCGTTTTTGAGGGTTTTGGGGTCGCTGATTACGAATTTTCTGTCAGAATTATAAAATTCGAAATGGCAAATACAAGATGGCGTCACCCAGGGCCTATTACTTGAATCCCATCTTGTTTTTATCTTATACACTAAATCTGAGATTTGCCGTTTCTCGTTTTCTGATAAGTCGCATTTTGGTTTTCAGACAAAAATTTTTCGATCCTTCCATAAATCACGTTGATATCATCCTTCAAAATATCTTTTATTACTTGGAATAATTGTAACCTTGGTAAATCAACAGTAGTGGACATACTGGAACCTAAAAATAAGATTATTTTTATAGTTGAGAGAAAATTCTGAAAAAAATCATATGGGTTTTTTGAAAAATTAACGCATTCGATTTGTTTAAGAAAAATAATAGCTTATCGCAAAAATTGTTGAATAATTATTTGTTTAAACAATTTATTAATAACTTTTGGGCAACATTATTATTGATAATTGTTGTTTAAGGCATGCCAAATGTTGCTGAATTTTTTCAGATTTTTATTGCATCATGAAGTACGGAAATTTCAATAAGATTAAATTTTCGACTGGGAGGTTTGGGCAAAGCATCCTTAGAAAAAAACCCATAACAATTCAAGTGGCAGGAGGTGGCAGCTGAATTTTGGCTTAATCGATAGTTAATACTTTTCCAAGTAACCTCCAAAAGGTTAGAAGACAGCATTCGACAGCGTTTTATTGTCATTTGATTTGAAAACTCAAATTTTATTAGAAAAAAACGAAAAAAAGTGCCCTTATTATTGTGCTGCTAAAAATTTTCTGTCAAAGAAATGACATTTACAAAATTTTTTACGTATTTTACTAACCTTCAAACGTACATTCCATTTGGTTTTATTAGATTTTCTTTGCTGCACGCGCTTTCACACGTTTAAAGGTTTTACCGAATAACTACACCAATAGTACGCTTGAAAAAAGGCCAAACTCCAACTGAAAATAAAGAAAGAATTTGGGGTATAGGACGTTACTCTTAACCATTTTTAATTCTTATAGGATCCCTCTAGCCAACTGCATGCTAAAAAAATTTTATCTAGACACTTTTATTTTTCGAGTTTTGGCCAGCTGTTTGGCAATCGACGCACTGTGAGACGGCACCGACGCAAAAAATTACCGCGCAAATCTCGGAAGGCTTGGGTTTTTTGTCGTTTTATTTCTTGAGCTTTATTTAATTTAGTTTTTAACTCCTCCAAACTCGAGAATTCGTGATGGTACACCAATTCCTTATAGCATCCCCAGATGAAAAAAAATCTATGGGGTTCAGGTCAGGGGACCTTGGAGGCCAGGCGATTGGTGCATTGCGGCCAATCCACCTCTCTGGGAAATGCTCGTTCAAATGGCCGCTAACCTCTCTTGCAAAGTGGCAAGGGGCACCGTCGCACTGAAATATCATGTTCTGGCGTGTTGATAAAGTGATATCCGAATCTGCCATGGCGTCCACAAAATCATTTTGTAAAAAATTTAAATAATTTTCACCATTTAATCTCGTTGGGAGTTCTTTTGGGCCAATCAGTTCTCTGCCAACAACACCTATCCACAAATTCACACTAAATTGGTGTTGAAAATTGTGACGCCGAACCAGTTTTGGATTTTCGGTCGCCCAGGAATGGTAGTTGTGCATATTAAATATTCCGTTGCGGGTGAATGTTGATTCGTCTGTCCATTCAATTCGGTCGAAAAACTCGGGGTCTTCGTTGTTTCTTCTTAACATCTCTTGACAAAATTCAGTTCGGCGTTGGTAGTCCGGTGCAATTAAATCTTGCACTTTCCGTATGTGATACGGGTGATATCCCTCTTTGCGCAGTATTCTGTGCACTGTAGCGCGAGGGATTCCTGTGAATTTAATGTAAATACGTTATTTGACATCTTTTTATCTAACATTCCTAATTTCACTATTTTCGACTGTATCAACTTTAAACTCAGTTTTCGCGTAAAAATGCCCTATAAAGTATCAACTTTTTTGTGTTATTTTGAGAGCCAAGGAACCCATAAAGTTTTTAAAATTATCAGGAAGTTATTCAGTCAGGGTTAAGTAATTTTTATTTCAAGTTGAAATCAAGTAACAATTTCTCTCAAACAGAAATTTTAATTTTGTGATCAAAATCTGAGCTAGTAGTAGTTAGAATTTTGGTGTTTAGTGTTGTTACAGACGAACACACATGCTAGCCATAATACTAACAAAGAAAATCTCAAAGAATCACTTTACAGAAAAAGTTAGAGCTAAAACCGTCCAAAATTTAAAAAAATCTGAAAATAAAACAAAAAAATTCATATCTCGAAAACTACAAAAAATCGCGGAACATACATGGGGTCCAATCGATAGGTATTGGTGTCCCCAGGCCACAGACCTTCGCTGGTACAGATTACTTGGGACACCCAGAGACAAATGAAAGAAAGAGACTGGCAGTGACCTCCCCTCTAGTGGTGCCTTCGCGCCGCCATATTGGGATTGGCAAGAAACAGCTGATCGCCCGAGGCAATGCATGTGAATCAATTGGTTTGGTTTGGTTTGTTTGGTATTAACGTCTTTTTCAACTTCTATGGTCATTTCAGGACAGGTCATTTCAAATTTTCCCTCGCAAGGGTTTTTTAACGTGCAGTCGGCAAACGACTACACGGAATCCTTTACTTCCCTGAAAAAATCCTCGTCGTCCTCGCCCGGAATCGAACCCGCGTCCTCGGGCATCAGAGGCGATCACGCAACCACTGAGCTAGCGAGGCCGATGTGAAATAATCGCAAACAATTGCTTATTACAATATGAGGATTAATAGATTGATTATTTTATTGAACTGAGAATTATTTCTTCCTTTTCTTTTAATTTAAAATATTTGTCTTTTAAAAATTCGTTAAGCATTGAATCAGCTATATGGAGTCATTAAAAATATACGTTATCGTTAGTTAATGCAATAAAGTTTTTTTTAAAAAAAATCAGAAAACAGGTTATGCTTACTAATACTTCCAGAAATCATCTACAAAAACAGCTGAAATTACAGCTGAGAATATATGCCGCCTTAGGTTTTTGCCAATCGTAACATGGCGAATGCTGCACTTCCGCTGGCACCAGTAGCGCTCAGCGAAATGAATAAGGCACTGCCAGTCTCTTTCTTTCATCTGTCTCTGGGGACACCCTGTATATTTGCAGGAGCGTTATTACTTAGAACGTGCAGCCTGTTTACAATTTGACCTGGCGTGTCCAATAAAATTTTCAATATCAATTTTACTTTGCTACAATGTCTACAATTGAAATCGGAAATTTAATTGGACACGCCCAGCGAAACTTTAGTCAGAGTTAATAGAAGGTAAGTTCTTAGAACTCGTAACTTTCCCCATGCTACGAATCTTTAACAATGACTAACAATCGTTAACACTGTAAAGATTTGTGCAATACTAGCGCCAGCTATTGAGCGCTCAATGAATCATTAAGTTTATTGTCAAAACCAATGTGAAAACTTGTAAGCAGTTGAACAGTACAGTAGTTTTTCAGGTGCGTGAGGCCTTGGTGATTATCAATTAAGCTGGAAAGCCTCGGGTTGCGACGTGGAATTCAGTAATGCTCAACAGCTGGCACTTATATCGCAAAGTCTTATTTAGACACGTTTTCTGAGAAACAAATGTCTTCTTTAGACACGTTATTCTTAGGCTATGGCCACACCTTCTGTTGACTCTGCTTTCGTTGGACTGAGTATAGTTTCATTAAATATATTCATTGATTACGGAGTACTAGCGTTGTAAAAATTGTAATATAATTTTGGGACATCTTATGTTTTCTTGACTATTACAATATCCTAAAATTGATGATATTAGGCCTATTTTATTTAAAATGAGATTTCTTCCCCTTCTTTTTAAATGGGGCAGTGAACTTAAAATTTTTCTCTTTTTTTTTTTTATTTTTTAAACCGTGTATACTTTGATAAGAAATGGTTTATTATATAGTTGAACTGGCGAAGCTCAGTTTTTCAAAATACCTTGAGGCTTGCTTTATCTATCTTTTCCAAGAAAATTCAAATAAATTCTGGTGTTATAAAGGGAACGAGCCTGCAGTTTGCTTTGAAATTCGTGCATTTCTAAGATAGCGGCATGCTTTACACGTTCAATAAAATTTTTCCAAATTCTCAAATGTATCACAGAGGCTCACCAAAACACAAAACAACCTTTCACGCACAAGGGAATGATGTTAATAATCTCGCTCTTTCATGTGACGAGAAATACAAATTCTTAGCATTGTGCGGAACCCTTTTATTCTTCCCCCATTCGTGGATGAGGATGTATGGAAATTCCCAAAGCTTATTACCGTGCAACAGCATGACAGGAATAACAATCGATTCATATATACACGAACTAAGTTGCCTTGTTTCCTCTGAATGCGGAAAAAGTGATGAAGAAAATTCCTTTTGCCTTGTCCCATTGGCTCATATCGCTCTCTTTACTTCTGAAAGATAAAAATAAAACTAAAACTAAAAACAAGTCAGGCAACCGAAATGCCCAGGACCGATAGGATTTTAAGGCATTCGAGAATAAAAAGGAAAGTATTTGATTTCTAAAGAAGTCTTTGGTTGTGAAGATTAGATGAGGTTGCTAAGGAACCCTCTGATTGCTAAGCAAGGCATACTTGTAAGGAAAATGCATAGTTCAAACTGATTAAAACTATCTGAAAAGTTTAATGCAGAAAGTAGCAATTCTCTATAGATTAGAACACATAAGAATCCTTTAACTTGTAAATATTCCAGTTTAATGAAATAAGCGTTAATTGTTGAATCGTTCTGTGTTAGGGTGATTTCTTTCTGCTTAATTAACCACTTGCTAACGCTTTTCTACTTAACCATGTACTATTGGAGCGAACGATTGGCTACTAGCTATTGTTAAAATTTGCCGAACACAAATTAACTCTTGATAATAAAAAACGTAAGTAATTACATGCCATATCTTAGCATTAAAAGTTTCCAGTGGTCCAATAATGGTATCTTTAAAAAACGCATAATGAAACCAATTTCAACTATCATTAATCTTACGTTATATTCATTGATGGCACGTCATTCCAAGTCGTTTGACATATTACATGCCATATTTTAGCATTGAAAGTTCCAATGAACCATAATGGATCTACTATATCCAGGTTCCTTTGAACCAATTTCGACTATCATTAATTTTACAATATATTCATTCATTACACATCATTCCAAATTGTTTGATATATTACATGCCATATTTTAGCATTGAAAGTTTCCAATGGTCCAATAATGTTATCATTTAAAAACGCATCATGGAATCAATTTCGAGTATCATTAATCTTACGTTACATTCATTGATGGTACGTCATTCCAAGTCGTTTGATATTTTACATGCCATATTTTAGGATTGAAAGTTCCAATGAACCAAAACGGGTCCACTAAACCAGCTGCCTTTGAACCAATTTCGACTATCATTAATTTTACGTTATATTCATGCATGACTCATCATTCCAAGTTATTTGATATATTGCATGCCATATTTTAGCATTGAAAGTATCGAATGGACCAAAATGGTTCCATTAAACCACATACCAATGAACCAATTTCGACTATCATTAATTTTACCTTATATTCGTGCATGACACATCTTTCCAAGTTGTTTGATATATACATGCCATATCTTAGCATAGAAAGTTCCAATGAATCATAATGGGTCCACTAAACGAGGTTCCTTGAAACCAATCTCGACTATCATTAGTTTTACGTTATATTTATTCATGACTCGTCATTCCAAGTCGTTTGATATATTACATGCCATATGTTAGCATTGAAAGTTTCCAGATGGCCCTAATGGTACCATTAAACCACATACCCTTGAACCAGTTCTGACTGATACTGACCTTCAAGGAGGACGATCACGTGTCTTCACTTAATTCACAAGCCTTTTCTCTGCTTTAGCTATGGAATGCCAAAGGGAGAACAGCTTCTGGCAATGCACAGGCCATTTATACATGGAATTGTATAGTGAAAAACGGGGTCCCCTATATTATTTTGACTTTTTGAACCGGAAGTAGTTCATCCATTTTTTCCACCAACGAACTCAGTCTTCCGATTTCCCTAAATTGTCGAATGGCGAAAACGGAAGTCGAAAATTCGGAAGCGTTCAAAAGCTAGAGCACCAAAAGACAGACAGACGGACGCACATTGTGAAAACATAAGAACAAACCACTTTCAGAATGTTACTGTAAAATATCTATAAAGAGACAGATAGATAGATGAATTTAGCAAATTGCGCTTCTCACCTATTCAGTTATTCATGAATTAACAATAATATTTATTAATAATAACTGAATGATGTTAATATTCACTATTTACAGCGACTTTGCGAAATAAAAGAGCAATAAAGCGGACTTTCCCAACGTTCTCGAAGCTTTTGTTTTCAACTTTTAAAGAAGCCTGTTCGCCGATGTTGCCAAAATATTACGAATACAATGATTGTCTCTCTCTCTTCAGTATATGTTGAATTGCAAAAGCGAAGTTTTAGAAATTTGTCAGAACCTTTCTGCCTCCTCCTGAAATCGTTGAATCAGCATCATTAAAGTTTCACCATGCATTAACTTATTCGCTTTAATGAGCCCTCGTATGGTTCGTTGTTGAATTCTTCTGAATAATGAAGTTTATAAGTTATCAATGCCTGTTAAGTTTGGAAGTATACTGAAGATTTTTATTTATGTATAGAAATGCTTTCATTATTTTGCACGAGTTCAGAAACGCTAACGCTGGAAACTTGACGTTTGCTTTGTGTGGTTCACGTTTACTTTCAATTACGTTTGCTTTGTGTGTTTCTGACGTAAATGTGAAATCGATTTTCAACCATTCGAACATCTAACTTCTATTAAAATGAATTCAAGTCCTTTCACGGCTTTTAGGAAAAACTTTACTAATAAAACTTACATCGTTAAATTGGGAATCCTTAGTATTGCTTCTAGCATTGAAGTTGATAGAGACTTTGCAATAATACAAAAACGGGAGAACAGAGTTTCCGACTATTTCGCCATTTATTCCCGGCTTTATCAAGGATACATACTTGAGGCTTTTCGCCCCCACCAAGTAGACATATGGTACAATGGAGTAATTTGAGTAGATAAAATACAACGAATGGCAGGAGAAAGGCAAGGAGTAATACGTATACGCTATGTGACATTGAAAATGCGACACCATGAGCGCGTGCATAGAAAGTGATAAAAATCATAAAACAGAAAGAGACAACAATGAACAATAGGTGATGTTATTACAACATGATGCACCTATACACTGAGCGACAACACCGTGTGATCAGTAGGCTGTAGGACCACCGTGGGCGGCGATACAGGCAGCGATACGTCTAAAGGCTCGTTCGCACTAGCCAAAAGAAACTAGTTCTATCAGAGGTACTAGTTTTATCAGTGAAGTGCGAACAAAACTGGGTGTAAGAAGAACTAGTTCTTTCGGCTCTGGAACTAGGGTTTCCAACCTCAGTTTCTCAAACTGGATCTGGGGCTGGAGGGTGAGGGTGCTTGTTCATGCAAAGACTTCTGGGTAGTTTTCCCATAAGTCTTCACGAATAGCGATACGATCACGGATTAAAAATACACAATGGCTACCGAACAACAGTGTTCTCAATATCAAACAAATCAAGAAAAGTGGAAAGATCGCGAAACTAAATTTGGAAAACAAAAAGCGCCATCTTTAAATAACGATGAAGAAGCATTAATCATTCCAGGGCACGCTCTATTTGTTGTCTGGAACTGGATTTCCACCTCTAAACAGGATTTCCAGTGCGAACAGGAGGATGATAAAACTAGTGTTCAATTAGAACTGGTTCAACTGGAACCAGAAAAGAAACTAGTTCTATTTGTAACTAGTTTCGTAGTGCGAACGTAGTCTTAGAGTCAATGAGCGTGTGGGTTGTGTCTGAGGGATGGATGTCCATTCCGTGTCAACCCTTTGCCAAAGTTCGCCTTCTGAACGCGCCGATAGCAGTTGATGCAAGCGACGTCCAATCACGTCCCAGACGTGTTTTATTGGTGTGAGATCAGTGGAGCTGCTGGCCAAGAAAGTACCTGGGTACTTTGCAGAGCATGTTGGCTGAGGCGCACCTTGTGCGGTCGGGCGTTATTCTGCAGTTGCATCTTTCGCAAGAAGAGGATGAAATAAAGTGAAAGGAAAAGAGGCGGGAAAGGTGTATCTACTCATTATATGAGTTGTTCTATTGACGAAGGGGGAGAGGGGGAGCACAACCTATGCATTATGCAATTTTTTGTGTCATTCCATAAGGCAACACGGGGTTGATGAACTGAACGTCGAAGAGCGGATACTGCGGACCCAAAGTGATCATGAAACCCAGTGAATTAAGGACAATATTTCTCTTATGGGTAAAAGTCCAGAAAAAACAAGACGCAAATCCAAGGAAAATTTTAATCGTCATAAATGTGTGAGAGTCACTTCCAAAGTCAAGGCAATTATATTTTATTTTGCAGGCAAAGATGTATTGTTGTATAAACATTTCATATGGAAATATCCAATGTACTTTACCAATAATGTCTGTTACATGGGTTATTCAGGGAGTATTGAACACAAGGGAGAAGAGTAAAAATCAAAAAAATTTATGCACTGTTGCCTGGTCAATACGTGTTTTTATTGCCAACTCCTGTAGAGATCATCAGTCGTAGGTGTCCTGTACGAGGCATGTAGGTATTTGCTACTCGTCCAGGTTGGAAAAGTTGCTATCCACTTTGCAATTATTCTGTATGAGAGTTTACAATTTCCAACAGCTTCTACGGGTTGTGGTGACATTCCCTCGAGTTTTGACCGAAAATCACTGCTATGGACCCTTTTCAGTAAAAAGATGGGCGGGGCACGCGCTTGCGCGCTAGCTACTTCCGGCGGGCAAAAAACTTCCGTTCGTCCATTTTTCCCATTGCTAGCATACGTTTCGGCGGAAAATGTATCGCCTACAACAGGGGTGACCAACCTGCGGCCCGCGGGCCAAATGCGGCCCACCAAAGAAATTTATGCGGCTCGCGAAACGAACCATTTACTGCAAAATTTATTAACAAGTAAGATTGTACGTGGTTAATCTTTCATATAAATATCTGAATGTGATTTGAATTACAAATGGTTGGCCCCCTGAAAACCTTCAGAAATTTATTTTGGCCCGAGACAAAAAAAGGTTGGTCACCCCTGGCCTACAAGATTTAAAAAGGCTGAAAAAAGATGATGTTATAAAAATTTATAATGAAGTAACTTCGTTGACCTCGAATTGTAAATTACGAAAGTCTGAAGCAAATGCAGAAATAATAAGCCACCAAACTCAGCAGGTTAACTGTAATCGCGTGGAGGTTGATGCCACCAACATTGCGCTTACTGTTTGGCAGCATCTTGTAAGTATTGATTTGTATAATATTTTATTGGAATTGTATAATATATTATATAATACATTTCCGAACACAACATGAATTTGCTACCGGACGTAACATTTCGAAAAATACAAGGTGTTTTTGAATTGAGTACAGATTTTTTGGGAGATGATAGAAGAGGTCCTTAGAAGTATTTTTTGTCATATGAACATGGGGTCACGCAGCTCCGTTTACTTACAATACTGCATTGAGTTGCTTGGCCACCGAGATCGCCAGATCTCACACCGATGGATTTTTTTTTTTATGGGGAAGCATAAAATCAACGGTGTTGATACCGAAGAAGAATTGGCGGCTCGTGTTGTGCGGCAGCAGGTGACATCAGCGACCGTGCAAATCAACTGTTTCCACGCGTACACCAATCCATCAGAAGGCGTTGCGAATTGTGCTATGAAGCAAATGGCGGTCATTTCGAACAATTACTGTCAAAGTCATACAGTAGATTGCTTGCGTTAATTGTTAAAAAAAAAAAAATAATCTAGGCCTACCAACGCACACTGCAGTTGTCCCGGTGTCATTTGGTTGTTCAATGCAGTATTGGAAGTAAACGGAGCTACGGGGACCCCATGTTCATATGACAAAAAATACTTCTAGGGACCTCTTCTATCATCTCCTAAAAAATCTGTACTCAATTCAAAAACACCTTGTATATGACTATTTTCAAGATGATGGTAATAAATTTAGGTGTTTCGACCGAGCAGTCAAACATGAATGCTGAAGATATTTCCGAGGCAAAAATTGGCTGGAGATATTTTTACTATCTTTTATTTTGAAAACATTTTCTAATACGTGCGTTCATGTTTTAAGTTTCAAAAAAATGTTATAATGAGACCCAAATGTTTAGCTTCTCAAAAGAAAAAGCATTATCTGTGCACAACTGAGAACCCACTGGAAATATATATGGGGGTATTTATGAGTGCCCTATAGGGTAAGTGGCAATTAATAAGTTAGTCACTTTAAGTAGTTAGTTTTTTATTAGTGTAACTATATTTGAATTGATTATTTTAGAACAGTATTCAGTTAAGAAATAACTAAATTTTGGCTTTCATTTCGTTAGAAAGGAGGAAAATGCGGCCATATACAGAGGTTGAACAAAATAATATGAACACCTTTGATTTTAGAAGTTTTGTCGAATATCTAGGAATTATCCTGAAACTTCAGGGGTGTAAAGAGCATGTTACCCCTTATATATTTCAGCGAATGTTTTGTCCCGAAGGCAAATAGGGGACCAGCAACAAAATGAACAAAAAAAATAATGTTTGGGATCACCCTGTAAAAATAATGCTTGAAATGCGTTATAAATGTAGCATATGATTAAGAAGCTTCTTTAATTTATTTGTGTTTATTTGTATGAGAATAGCACGTATATTTTTGGAGATATAAAGGGTTTTTTTAAAAAAGAATCGAATTTTTTTTTCATAAGTCTATTGTTTTTAACGTGCAGGGTTTTCTACCCATTGCAATGCCATTTTCAGGAAATTTGACAAACTACAGAAGATACAACACTTTGCAATCAGAATATAAAAATATTAAATATTTGTTGAAAAAGGAGCATTTTTACTAAATAATGTTGAACTGCGCAAACGTTACCAAAGTGTCTCTTGCCTAATTTATTAGCCAACTGTATAGAGCTACTCTTATAAAAAACCAAAGCAAATATCGTGAAAATTCAGAAAGATATCTCCGATAGAATGAGTTGAATTTCAGTTGCTCACAAAAATAAACAAAACGATAAGGGGTTTTCTCCAAATTTTTATTTTTGGACCGGACACCATTATCAACTAGATATCGTTTTTCTAACTATTCGGCAAAACGTCCAAAATCAAAGGTGTTCATATGATTTTGTTCAACCCCTATATTTTACTTGGCTGTATTTTCCTCTTTTCTAACGAAATGAAATTCAAAATTTAGTTATTTCTTAACCGAATCCTGTTCTAAAATAATCAATTCGAATATAGTTACACTAATAAATAACTAACTACTTAAAGTGACTGTCATATTAATTGCCACTTACCCTGTAGGGCACTCATATATATTTCCACTGGGTTTTCAGTTGTGCACAGATAATGCTTTTTCTTTTGAGAAGCTAAACATTTAGGTCTCATTATAACATTTTTATGAAACTTAAAACATGAACGCACGTATTAGAAAATGTTTTCAAAATAAAAGATAGTAAAAATATCTCCAGCCAATTTTTGCCTCAGAAATATCTCCAGCATTCATATGTTTGACTGCTCGGTCGTAACACCTGAATTTATTACCATCATCCTGAAAATAGTCATATATTTTTCGAAATGTTACGTCCAGTAGCAAATTCATGTTGTGTTCGGAAATGTATTATAAAATATATTATACAATTCAAATAAAATATTATACAAATCAATACTTACAAGATGCTGCCAAACAGTAAGCGCAATGTTGCTGGCATCAACCTCCACGCGATTACAGTTAACCTGCTGATTTTGGTGGCTTATTATTTCTGCAATTGCTTCAGACTTTCGTAATTTACAATTAGAGGTCAACGAAGTTACTTCATTATAAATTTTTATAACATCATCTTTTTTCAGCCTTTTTAAATCTTGAAACGTACGCTAGCAATGGGAAAAATGGACGAACGGAAGTTTTTTGCCCGCCGGAAGCAGCTACCGCGCAAGCGCGTGCCCCGCCCATATTCTTACTGAAAAGGGTCCATTTTTACCCTTTGTTCTAACCAACTCACATCCTTACTTGGCAACAGATGGTTTTCAGCTGATTTTCGCGCATCCCTTCCTCTTCTGTCCTTAAACATCTATGCCATCTAGTGGCATCAAGAATTATCATATGTCTCAATGTCATTGCTGCATATCGAAAAATCAGGATCGCGGTCTGGGATTCCGCTGGTAAAAATTAGTTGCCATGACTTTGCAAGTGACCCTCGTACATTTAGGTAGCCAAGCTGCCTTCTTCATGACGATTAAAATTTTCCTATGGATTTGAGTCTTGTTTTTTTCCGGACTTTTACTTATGTAAGTACCCAGAGATTTTAAGGTTTCTTTTCTATCTACCCTTCTTAATCTACGAGTTTAAAATGGGAAATTATGCGAGGAGTGCAGCTGAAACTATTAATAAAGCAGTTGGAAGAGGAACGAGCTGCTCAGCGAAGATTTGCTCTTAGATCCAGAGTTAGATCCTGAGTTATGAGCTTGCGAAATGAACCCCATGGCCATCGTCCTTTCCAAAGACAGACTATTCATCTGTTTCCCGGAACTTGTATTCGACAAATGGATACCACACGAACTCGCCAATCAGAATAGAGCACAGCAGAAGGAAGTGCGCTCTTCTCTCTTCCAAAGAAGCAAGCAGCAAATAATTTTGTAACCACTGATGAAAAGTGGATATTGTACGACAGTCGTGTAACTTCGACTCAATCATTGGTGGGGAGTAAGAGACGTTCCAGGAAGTTCTCCAAAGCCACCTCTCCAAACAAAGAAGGTACTTTTTACTGCATGGGGGTTCTTTGTGAGTATTCACAACGGTTACCTCCCACGGAGTCAAACCATAACTGCAGATCGGTAATGTGCAGATACGCAGCATATGCAAGGAAGCCTGCAATAAGCAGCCAGTACTTGTAAATAATTCTATAAAATCGGCCTTGCATTTGCAACAGTCTAAGATCAGAGCTATGAGGCTTTTTAAAAATTGGTTGTTAAAAAATATAGTGTATTATGTTTGGAGTAACTCTTGAATACCTATTAAAACTTCTAATCGTTAACCATAATAGCTTTTTATATGATTTGAATAAGATCTCAACTTAAGAAGATTTTTTTTCCATCATTTATCTTAGGTATGTTTACCTGCAATTGTTCGAGAAACTTGGATGGAAGAGAGTGGCCGCTTTGACAGAGGATGGACAAAAATATCCGGAATATTTATCTTTGACGCAGGACTATCTACAACTCAACGGAATTAATTTCATAGCAAACAGGAAATTTCCCCGTGATAGACATTTTATGAACATGTCCCAGGTAAACAAATCTCTATATTAAAAAAAAAAAAAAAAAAAACACTTTAATAATACGACAATACAGTGTAATCCTGTGGAAAACTCTCCTTCGTTGTTCCAATAGAAATTACCTTAAAGCTAGCATTCATATTGGCATTGTTAATTTCTTTTAAAAATATTTCTTTTATAAATTAATTTTAAAACAGTCTCTAGAAGATTTAAAAAAGAAGCGAGCTCGTATCATCATTGGGGATTTCTATGATTATGCAGCTCGAGCTGTTATGTGTGAAGCTTACAAACAGGTAAATAAAACGTTCAATATCACTTTTCTATGAAATTATTTATTTATTTATTAAATAGAATTTTACTTGAATGAAGGAAAGGCATATTTAAAATCTAAGAAATTTTGTCCCTGAAAGGGTTCGTCTTTTTGTTAATTTTTTTTTTTAAACTTTGCCTTGTATATTAAAATTCACGTGTTTAAATGTGCAAGTAAAATTATCAATGGGCGTTATAAAGAAAATACATTAACGGAAGTAAAAAATTAAATCAGCTGTATTTTTAACAAAGTTCTTTATGCTATTTTTTAACATAGGTATAATAATATTCGCTAAGATTTTTAAGTAAAAAGAGATCAATATAGCTTATCAGCAAAAGATGTCAATTTTTGCTGTCATGTCTCAAACAACCAACTAAATCACTCAATTATTTACAACCTTTATACAATTATTCACAATCAATTAATCAATCAATTGGGAGCTTTTCCTATAAAATCGCGAATCTATAAGGAGAAGATAACAAAAAATGAAGAATTTACCCGTTACTTGAATTCACTGTTTCTGCTTTAAATAAAGGATGTTTACATTCAAACTCTTTTCAGTAAAAGGAAAAACGTGTGGATTATTTTTGAACTCCTATTTATTTTTTTAACACCTAAATATTAATATCACGTAAGCAATAATTAAAAATATTATAGCAAGAGTATACTTCCAGCTATAGGATTTATTTTTCTCTTTTTTTTCTCTCTTTTTTTTAATGTAAGATAATTATTGTGAATGGGTGGTTTATAAAGTTGCCATACAAAATTAAGAAACAAGTCTGTTCAAATAATTGAAAATAAGTGAATTATCAAATTTCCATAAATTATTAATTTCAAATTCAAATTTGAGATGAACGATAGAATAAGGTGCGTTTCTTATTTTAATGAACAGGTCATTATTATTATTATACAATGAAATTTCTCTCTAACGAAACTCAAGGGACCTAGCAATGGGGAAGAATTTAGACATCAGAAGACACCAGATGGCGGATTGTACTAGGGATCCTAAGGCAGCCATTTTTAATGTTAACCAATGGGGAAAACGGCAGATTTAATTGAATCTTTTTAATTACGAGGGTAAAAAATGAGAGTTCTAAAGATTTATAGAAATGCCAATACCAAATGAAAATTATTAAAAAAAATTGGCTGAGTGCCAGATGGGTTTTCTTATGAAAATTCGCATAAGAAATACTTCTTAATTTTGAGCATCATTTTGCTCGGCTACGTAACAGTTCCATATGAAGAAATTTCTCACCTTCTTTATTGACATATATCACTTTTTCACAGGTTCTTATTTTTAATTGAAATGAATTTTTAAAATAAATTTGTAATAAAAAAATTTAACAGGAGTGCAAATTTAACAATTTGTGACAGCTATTGCTTTCTAAAATTAAAAAAAATGACAGGCTAAACATTCGTATGGAATTATTCAACTATGAAAATCTATGTGGCACTTTTTTTTTTTAACAATTTTCATTTGGTATTGAATTTCTATAACTCTTTAAAACCCAAATTTTCCCCCCTCATAATTAAAAAAAAACTTCAATTAAAAATCTACTGCTTTCTCCATAGTTAACGTTAAAAATGGCTGCCTTAAGATCCCTAGAGCTCTGGATCCCGCCATTTTGGTCCAGTTGGCCCACTCAAATTATTGCGGCAGGCGGCAGCTCTAAAATTCGGCTGAAATGAATTTTATTTTCAAAATTTTCGCATTATTATCGTCTGGAAATATAACTGACAATCAATAAAATTTAAAATGAATAAATGTCTGGGCCAAAGATGGCTGAAAAAAAGTCACGGGACTTCAAACCAACCAATTAACAATCAGTGTTATCTTTTATCAGCCATATTTTAATAGAGCTGTAAAAATCCCTAGAGTTCCTGTAAATAAAACGAGTAATGACACGCTTCCATTTTGGGGGTATATGGCAGCCATGTATAATGTTAACCTATGGGAAAAACTGCAAGTTTGATTGAATTTCTGTAAATACCAGGGAAAATAATTCTGTTTCTAAAGTTTTATGGAAATTTATTACCAAATGAAAATTGTTAAAATATAATTTACTTCGGTGTGAGATGGATTTCCTTTGAAAAATTCCATGAGAAAAACTGCTCTTTTTTGAACATCACTTTGCTCAGTTACATAATCAATAATTCCATACAAATGCTTAGGCTGTATTTTTTTTAATTTTTGAAAGCAATAGCTATTGCAAATTGTTAAATTAGCACTTCTGTTAAATATTTTCTTCTTATTCGATTTTGGCTATCTAGAGACCACGTGAATTAACACTGTGTTAATTGAAATTTGAAGGAGGAGAATCTGTATATACCTGAGTAAATTTGAAAATGGAATTGTTAGTTCCAGAGTATGGATGAAAATGAAACGGGACAAACACAAACATCCATGCCCTCGGATGGATTCGAACCCGCGATTGTTGGCTTCGACCTGCGCCTTAACGCTCTCGGCCACCAAGCCGACTTGTTAAAGATTTTATTACAAATATATTTTATAAATTCAATTCAACTAAAGATAAGAACTTGTAAAGTGATAAAGGAACTGAGAAATCTGATATTTTTAATATCACCGTTTTTACCGTTTTAACATCATAAAAATTCATTCTTTACGACGTTCGTGAATACCTGTAAATACTGAGAGCGTCCATTTTGTGGGTTGTCACGCGATTTGATAAACGGCTGTAATTGGCTGAATTCGCTTTCCATAGGAAAGAATGGCGTGTCATTACTCGTTTTACTTACAGGGACTTAAAAATCCCTAGTACAATCCGCCATCTGGTGTCTTCTGTGAGAAATGCTATAAATTCTTTCCCGTTTATTTTGTTATAGAAAGTTTTCCTTTTATAGAGTGAGGAGGAAAATAAAACAAGAATTTTAAAGATATTTCTTTTAATGACTGAAGCAAAATATATATGTACAAATTTTTATGTCTTTTTATGCAAATACAAATACACTGTATTTCTTATACAATATTCTGTTGGAACATTATGGTTTAGTCCCAAGTCTTCAAATTGGGCTTCCTTAATTTTTTTAAAAGAACTTTCCTCCATTTCAACAGTACGGCAATTTCAATTGGACGACGTCATTTTTAATTTCACCCTGTTCTATCGCCATTTTTTCGTCTACACACAAGGTTTTCTTTTACTAGCCATGGTCACTGATGGAATTTCAACCTACTACTGATAATATGACTGATAACACTATGTAACACAATTTTTGTTCCTGGCTTCTAAGTGTTATATTTCAAATATTAATGTCTAGAATGTATGGAAAAACAACTTTATTCATCATAAACTTTGATTTTGTGATCACAGGCAAGAAAAGTTGCATATTTATGTGACAAAAAGTCCCAATTTTTATCTTTTATACACAATTACATAATAAAGAATATAATTTGCACTGTAAATGCAAAAGATAGTGAAAGTGTTTGAAAAAGAATTAGAAATGCTTAGTTTGTCTAGATTTGCGACCATATTGCAAATCACTTTCTCGAAGAATCCCCCATATATAGCCTCCCATCATGTTTTCATTATACTGTCCCTGGTATCGACGTTCAAAGTTCTGTAAATCCTGATGAAAGCGCTCGCCTTGCTCTTCAGAGTAAGCTCCCGTGTTCTGCTTGAATTTGTTAAGATGAGCATCAAGAACATTCCATTGCAGCATAGTTCTTTATGAGATTCTGAACCAACTGCTCATAGTTTTCAGACTTGTTATTGCCCAGAAAGCCACGAACCACTGCAACGAAACTGTTCCAAGCTGCTTTCTCTGTCCTTTTCAATTTCTTGACGAATTCATCACACCCAATGATCTTCTTTATTTGTGGTCCCACGAAAATACCAGCCTTAACCTTTGCCTCCGACAGCTGTGGAAAGAGTTCCTGGATATATTTTAAAGCTGCTGTCTGCTTGTAACAAATTCTTTAACATTAACACTTTCCGAGGGTCTACAAGCGGCTCCCACTTTATATTGTTCTTCCCAATGGAGAATTCGGTCCTCTCTGGCCACTCCTTCCTGCAATAGTCTGCCTTAGTGTCCCGGCTGTCCCAGATGCAAAGATAGCATGGAAACTTTGTGAAGCCACCTTGGAGGCCCATCAAGAATGCCACCATTCTGAAATCTCCAATGACCTCCCAGTCATAGTCTTCATACTTTAAGGCACTCAGCAACTTCTTGACACTGATGTAGTCTTCTTTGAGATATACTGAATGAGCCAAAGTGATGGATGGATGGATACTTGTTGCCGTAATGAAGTAGCACTGCCTTGACGCTCCTGGATGAGCTGTCTATAAAAAGGCGCCAGGCACTTGGGTTACATGTGATTCCTATGGCCTCAAATTATAATGGTCACATCGTTGCAGCAAACAGTCCATCTTAATCTCTGAAGAAGTTTGAAAATTTTCGACGACGCTTTCTCTGATCTGTAACTCTCACACTTTCATCTAACAAATTCCACTCCTTGGGCCTGGATGTCAGCAGCTCAGCATGAGACTTTGTAAGACCAAGATCTCTGATCAGATCATTGAGGTCTTTCTGGTTGGGGAAGTACAGCTCTCTCCTCGCCTCCGCATCCATGAAATTGCAATCGTTATCTGAAATAACTTCATCGCTGTCTGAATCGCACATCCCTTCTGAAAATGACTGTTTACTCAACAGAGGTGTAGGAACGGGGAGTTCAGAGGAGTGTGATACCGGGGCGATGGATCAGGGAATGTCTGGATACATGATCGGAGGCGCCCTCTTGCCACTTCGACGTTTAGATGGGTCCACCATACAGAAATAGCAGTTGCTTGAGCGGTCAGTTGGTTCCCTCCAAATTCTTGGAATAGCAAACTTCATGGATCTGTTTTCTCCTCTGTACCAGCCTGTAAACATAACAAATTTAAACATTTGAGATATTTCTTAAAATATTTTGCCATGCATTACAAATAAAATGCCTAAGCATTTCATTTTTTAATGGTCTGAAGTTTCCAGGAACATTGCATATTTTTAAATTTTCTTATTTGAAGTACATTTAAACTATAGTAAATCATTGTAAGTTATTGTAATCTAATATGTAACAATTGCCTAATTTACCTTCAAGAGTCTTCTTGCAGCGTTGGCAAGTGAAATGAGGCGCCCAAGGCTTTGTCTTAATCACCGACAGGGATGCCAAAGTATGCCTTGTAGGCCTCGCACATTTTAACAGAAGCATTTACCGAATACTTTTTCACTCTTGTCTTTATAAACTGTCCACAAACGTACCAAAATGCATCCGCTGGACGTAAACAACCTCTTGACACCATGGCTGCTCAGCTGATCTTATACCTGTTATTGCTAAAAACTTCTAGATGTTTCTAGGACGTGCTAGGAAGTTCTAGATGATTCCAGGACGTGCTAGGAAGTTCTAAAAGATCGTAAAATGCTTACAAAACAGACCACAGAGTAAACACAGCGCTTACGGCCTCAAAAGCGCGTCGCCTCTTGGCAGCCATCTTGTGGTGGGACGATGCCGCGTTTTACACTGTAGAAGCCATACTCAAAATAGCGAATAATCCGCTTTTTACATGGTATACATGGATTTTCATGTGAAATTTTTATATTTTCCCAAAACTTTGTTTCATTGATGCACAAAAAAGTGATTTTTTTAGGTAACATTCATCAATTTCATAGGAAATAAAAATTAATGTTCAACTGCTACATGGCCTTACATTTTCTCAATTTCAACTTAATTTAAAATAAAATAAAATATATAAAATAAAAATTTTAAAGCACACACTTTCACCTTAAAAAGTTCAGAAAAAAG
>JAHWFO010034030.1:406129-440708 GCA_023313115.1 Rhysida immarginata
GATGATCTGTGAGGGGTGTCCGGATATTTTTGATCATATAGTGTACTTTATTAAACTTCTTATAAGACTTTGTAAAATTTATAACCACTTTTAAACCACTTTTTAAAGTGATAATTTGTGACGACAAATTTGTGTAAATAAAATTAATCCACGATATTTACAATTCATTTGACTTAAAAAATTCTCTTCTTAATTCCAGTTGGATTTTCTTAGTGAAGCAGAAATGATGAAACGGTTTGATCATAAAAACATTGTTCAGCTATTAGGAGTATGCACGAGAGGAGAGCCAGTTTATACAATTATGGAATTCATGCTCTATGGTAATTATATAATCGGAAACCATGTATTTTTTACTAAAAAAACTTAATAAACTTTATTTTTTGTTCTAAGATGATAACAGTGAAACAAATATTTGACTATAAACAGTACCAGGGTCGTTTGATAAGTTTTTGTTTCAACCAACTCGTGCCAATTTTCAGCCAGATCCACGGTGAGGTCATGTGCTAAATGTGATTAAATCAATTACCACAAAAAAATATCACTGTTCCTCCAAGACAACGAATCATCATCACACAGATCAAAATGGCAAAACTGCACGTATTAGGATTCCAGTTAATGAATTAGGATCCACTTTAATCTCCACACAGGGCATCAAGTGACTTTTTGTTTCCAAACATAAAACTTTGGCTTTATCCAAAAATATATGTTTAAATACATGTAGCATTTTTACGTTAATTATCAAATAACCCTCGTATGAAACGGAGTAAAAACATTGAGTGTGTAAATCTTCATTGAATTATACAGTGTCCAAATGACGTACTTTACTTACTTTTCAAACCCGCTTATCCGTTAGGGTCGCGGGGGCAGCAGCCCTATGGAGGATCTCCAGCGATCGCGATCTTCCGCCATCAGGCGCATGTCCTCCCTGGTAATATCCAAGCGACTCGAACCCAGATTCTCCATGTAGTCTAGCCACTTGGTTCTTGGTCTCTTACCCACCGGCTTGGAAAATAACAACTGCCTAGGAAGACTAGTTTGCGGCATCCGTATCACGTGACCATACCAGCGCAACTGAGATCTCTCAATGCGGAGAAGTAGCGGCTCAACACCTAAAGCGTCCCTTATTGTGCTGCTGTACACTCTATCTAGTAGGGTAACACCTGCCACACCTCTCAGAAATCTCATTTCGGCCGCTCGTACCCGCGATCGCACTCTTTCGGTTATTACCCAAGCCTCATGACCATAGGTGAGAATGGGGACAAAGATAGATTTGAAGACGGACAGCTTGGCTTTGTTACCCAGCTCGCGTTTCGTTACCACGGATCGCCACAGTTCACGTCTGGCACAGCTTGCTGCACCGCTCCGAGCATCCAATTCCTTCTCTTGCCGTCCATCACTCGTGAATGCAATCCCGAGATACTTGAATTTCTCCACCTGTCTCAATGAGGCTCCTCTGACATGGAGAGCGCACTGAGCAGGCTGTCTTGAAAGGGCCAGAACCTCGGTCTTAGCCACACTGATCTTCATCCCAGCTTCTTCACATTTGGCTGCAAACCGGTCTAGTGCATGCTGAAGGTTCGTGCGAGAAGACCCAAGGAGGACAAGGTCGTCAGCAAAGAGCAACCTCTCCACCGGGCAGTCGCTCACACAACACGCTCATCGCCTCGGCTGCCCCTGTCTATCCAGTCCATAAAGATAATGAACAAGAGGGGCGACAGTACGCACCCTTGGCGGAGTCCAACACCCACGGTGAATGGTCTTGACTTAATGCCATTTATCCGGACACACATCTCAGAGCTTTCGTACAGAGACATGATAGCAACCAGTAATTGCCCATCCACTCCATACCCTTGCAACACTTGCCAGAGCTTCTCCCGAGGAACTCTGTCATATGCTTTTTCGAGGTCCACAAAGCAAGCGTAGACCTCTTTTGCATACTCCCAGGATTTCTCAAAGATTTGCCTTAGAGCAAAGATGTGATCCGTCGTGCTTCGGCCAGGTCGGAAACCACACTGCTCCCCCGACAGTTTGGAGTCGACTATTTCCCGACTTCTCTTCTCCAGACACTTAGCGTGCACTTTCCCAGGAATGCTGAGCAAGGAGATGCCTCGATAGTTGTTGCAATCTCTCTGATCTCCCTTTTTGAAGATAGGGATCACAATTCCTGTCTGCCATTGCTTAGGGGCCTGTCCAGATATCCAAGAAATTTGACACATTCGAGTCAGCCACAGGATACCATCCTGCTTTAAGGCCTTTAACATCTCCAGTGACTTATAAATAAAAATAAAGAATGAAACCAGCAGCTTCTGAAAAGCTTTGTGAACATATGAATTTGGGTTGACTTTTTTCTTCTACCAGGTGTAACGGTTAATAATGCGGATTTTTTCCAATCGATAGAGTTACGCATATGCTGATAAATCAGCGATTTTTGATATGTATGTCATTTTGTTGCATTGAAAACAAGTTTCAAAACTTCGTATATCAAATTATCTGCAGGTGTTAACATCATAAATATTTTTACGCTTAAACATGTCAAAGTTCATGTCAAAAAAGAACATTTGCGGAAAGTGTTAATTCATTACGTTATCTTGGTTGGATTGGTTTATTAGAAATTTTGGCGTCGATTACAAAGGTCATTTTGCGCCTTTTACACAAGTTATATTTGTATGCAGCCCGGGACAAACACAAACATCCATGCCCACGGCGGGATTTGAACCCACGATCAGGTAGACTCGAGAACTAGAAAGCCTACGCCCTAGCCCTCTCGGCCACCTGGCCGGCCTACTTTATCTTGAAGAAAAGTACTGCTGAAAATTATTATATACATCGGAAAGCTTATGGTGAACATGCTCCGTCTCAAGATACTTACGAATGATGATTCCCTCACTCATTCCCTCACTACCTCACAAATTATTGGTATTACCTTGATATGAGCTTTCCTATTCAGTGAATTGTTCAAGCAGAGTGAAAAATTTGGCCACCTCAGATCTAACTCCTGAAATCTTTTTGTATGATACCATTAAAGAATTCATGTTTCTTGTCATTTCACCGAGCTGAAAATTCAAATCATTTCAGGATTTGCACAAATGACATCAAATACCGAGTGACGCAAAAAAGGCGATAGAAAGTTTTCATCTACTGTGTTTTAATCGTACGCCGTAAATGATTTTCCTCGTGATACACTTCTATTGCAGTTCTGAACATTCTATAGATCACTCACTGACGTCTCTCATTACATTTCAGAATGTAAGCACTAACGTTGAAACAGCATGTGTCTATCGTTAGTGCTTTTATCGTAAAGAAATTTTACGAAAATGTTGGAAGTAATGCTGTGGTGAGACGTTTATTCAACAGAATATTTGGTCCAAGAACAGTACCATCCGAAATGATAATTGCACGGTGGCAGAACTGAGAGATTCGAGCAGTCGAAAATGATGTTCTTCAGAGAGTCACCACGGAATTCAGTTCAAGGCTCTACACACTGATTGCAGCAGATGGAAATCACCTTGAAAACCTTCTGCATTAAATTTCAGGATATCTGTCATTGTACAGGGTGATTCAGTCAATTTCTGACCATTTCAGTACTATGATTTATTGACCCATTAAAGTTTACAAACTTAGCATTTCAGTATGATATTTTAGGCAGTTCGGAGTTTTTATTCCCGTGGAAAAGTCTTGATGATATGCTCAATGTGGCCACCACGAACGTTTTGAACTGCTCGCAGCCGAATGGTGAAGTTGCTCATAACTCTATCCAGGATTTCTGCATCCACAAGGGTGCAGCAGTCGGCGATGCTTTGTCGCAGCTGGTCTAGGGTTCTTGGTGCTGTAGTGAACACACTGTCTTTAAGGAACCCCCAGAGATAAAAATCACATGGGTTTAGGTCAGGACTCGTAGGGGGCCAAAGAAAGCGACCCCCGAATCGGTCTGGAAACCTGTTTGAAATTCTGATTGAGAAAGTCTAGCACTTCATTAGTGGTGTGAGGGCCAGCCCCATCCTGTTGAAACCATTGATGTCGAAGCGGTATACGCCTCCTTCGCAGCTCGGGGATGAAGAAGGTTTCCAACATGTTAAGGTAAGCCTGTGACGTTACGGTACCCTCAAAAAAGAACGGACCAATGATGCCTCTTTTGGAAATCGCGCACCAAGCCATAACCTTTCGTGGATGAAGGGGTGACTTATGGAACTCATGAGGGTGTTGGGAACCCCAAAAACGAACGTTGTGTTTATTAACGTCACCTGACAGATGGAAGAAGGCCTCATCTGACACCCACAAGTTGTCCACAGTGTCCTGATTGGCTTCCATTTCTGCTCCAAACTCCATCGCAAATTGTTGTCGCTTCTGTGTTCCAGTGTCTGTTAACTCCTGATAAACATGGATCTTATACGGGAACAGGTGGAAATCCTTTCTCAAAATTCGCCACGTCGTGGTATACGACAGCCCTTTTTCAATGGATAGGCAGCAAACAGATTTTTTGGTAGGGGAATCGACCAACCATGTGCGAACATTTTCGACAACTTCGGCCGTTCGAACACGAGCTTCGCTCCCGCCTTTTTTCTTGCCTTTAACACATCCAGTGGCAAGAAATTGCTTGACAAAATCCATGATTGCTTGCCTGCCTGGTGCGTCTCGACACTTCTACTCCTTCCGGAACTTTCTTTGCACGGTTACAGGTGATTTTGTCTCGAAATACCATTCGACAACCTTGCATTTCTGCTCTGTTGATAAGGCGGGCGCCATTTTTCAACAATACGATTTTCATGCAGCGCCGTTGCAACAATACAAACTCCAACTATTTAGAAATTCGATATAGCGCTCATATTCTTTCAGTTGTTTATCCCTAATGTACGTCATTCGAGTGAAATGGTCAGAAATGGTCGGTAGTTTCCGAGTTACGCACTCAACATCGTAATAATATGTGCTGGCTAGTACTCGTATGTGAGCACTGTTAAGATTTTGAATGCGTAACTTGAAAACTACTCGTTAGAATACGATCAAATTTTAACGGTGTACATAGTTTTATGTACCCTATTATTCATTCAAAATCCTATGTGTTACAGAACCTGAGTTATTAACTTGTTGAGCTTGGTGGCGGCATTTTTATTTCTGTTCATATCTCAGTTAGCATTCAAACTCGGACACATGTTCATATGAACTTTTTTGCTTAGAATCACCATACTACCTCCCCTAAAAGTTTGTAAAAGTATTTTTGAAACACCCTGTATATGCCTCGGAATAAATATAGCAGAACCCAACTTTGTACGTTTTCCTGTTTCGTACGTAACTTTTGTTTGGTCCCCATGAAACTCCTATATTAACAAGAAATTAAGCCTCCCGAAGAAGGAAAGTAGCAGAAGTTCTGAGTTCATTAATTTTAACCCCTCATCTGCACTTTTTAACCCCCAATTTTTTATCAAAAAATTTATTTTCTTGAACTTAGGGTTCTTTTATATTTTCTGAATACTATCTTCTTTTCTTTCTCATCATTTTCGATCGAATGATATATCACACGCCATATGTTGCCATAGTTCTAAAGATTAAGTGACTGCCATCTCGCTCCGACCCCACTGGAACAATTTGGCCCAAACTTCATAGGAATGTAGATTTTGCCTAGAGGAGTATGCATATCGTATTTCACTCCTTTACATAACTAAATACCACATTGATCACTTGGTCCCCTCTAACTCCCATCCCCGTATTTCCGACCTCGGTGGGCCAATCAAAACGAAACTAAATAGTGAAGTACTCATGCCCATAGTAAGCTACATTCCGAATTTCAACCTTCTACCTCAAAAAAATGCAGAATTTATGAAGGGGACGGACGGACGAACAGACGTACATTGTGAAATTCTTCCGCTACTCAATAATGGTAAAAATTTTCCCGGAATTACATAAAACAAACCCAAATTTTCCTGCATCCTACGTTTTTATTACAGAGTTCCGATTGATATTTTTCTCGCATGCATGTACACTTTCTTGGTTGCTGCACTTTGCTGTTGTCTTCTCTCGCTGTTTCTGATATCTTCGGCATGATACTGGATCACACAGAGCTGCATAAACTCATTGTTTTCTGAATGCTGGACTTGCATCTTTATTCATCCCTCAGGATACAACAGTTGTTGCAGCAGAGTATAAAGATTCAGTGAGTGATTCTTCGAGATAGCAGTTAATAGCGAATACGCTGACTGTGTCAAAAAAAACGTCATGATATCAGAGGTAATTGATGTTGCAGATTTTTCTTCACCTAGTGATGAAGATGAAGTGGACGACGACAATATTGAGTCTGTAGAGAGTGTCCTAAAATCTTTTTCCTGTCAAAAGAAAATCAGCAATTACATCTGTAGTCTCTTTCGATTCTTTGCATTTTCCTATTAGTTTATGCAAATTTCATTCCTATATACTGCAGGGGTTTTCCCTTTTTAAATGTACCGGATGGGCAAGAAATAACGTGAGGTGTTCAGAGCTCGCTAGCGGGAATTCTATCAGGCCAAATGCAGTACATTTTGGTGTATATACTTAGTGGAACATGCAGTTTCGATTTCTGCAAAAAAAAATAGTACCAAAAGTCGCCATAGGGGGCGCTTATTTCAAGAAAACAATGAATACATTTGCATAAGCGCGTTCCGTGTTGAGCAATCATGACAATAAAAGACAAGGCTGAGGATTTCCCATCATTCACGAACGAATGGCCTGACGATGACGCTTACTCTACCTGACCGGGCGTTATTAGTCAAGTTGTTTTATCAGAAGAGCGACAATGCAAGTGCTGCCCTTCGTGAATTCCGGCGATTGTAAACGTTACGAAGAGGACCGATGAGCATAACTACGGTAACTTACGGAAAATGATTGAACGATTTGAATCTACCGGAACTCTAGGAGTGCAACCAGACTGGGGACGCAAACGAATCAGGCAGCAACACGTTGAAGAAGTTGCAACTGCTGTTGTGGGACAGGAGATGACTACTGTGCAGGGTACCAGCAGCGCACACGCAATAGCACGCCAAACAGATATCCCATATTCGACGGTGAGGAAAATAGTGCAGAAGATATTGACATTTTATCCCTATAAACTCACACCTGTTCAACAATTGCTTCCTGGAGATGAACGTACCCGAACTGACTTTTCGTTGAGATTTTTAGCACGTATGGAAGTGGATGATGCATGGCCGTGGCAAATTTTATGGAGTGATGAGGCACATTTTTATTTGAATGGTGATATCAATACCCACAACTGCCGTATTTGGGCTGCATCAAATCCACAAGTGTGTCTGCCAACTTCTATGCATTCACCGAAACTAACAGTATGGTGCGGCTTTACTGCTTCTTTCATCATCGGCCCGTACTATTCTGAAGCAATCCGTCCCCGTGGACCGGTGACTTGTTCCGTCAATTCTGCCAGGTATGTCGATATGCTTGAGAATTTTGTGATATCACGATTGCAGGAAAAGGGTTGTCTGGATTCTACCATTTTAATGCAGGACGGTGCGCCACCGCACATCGGACGTCAGGTGCAGCAGATCTTGCGAGAACGTTTTTCAGACAACAGAATAATTAGTCGTGCATTTCCCATGGTATGGCCACCCAGGTCGCCTGATCTCAACCCTTGTGATTTTTGGTTATGGGGATATTTGAAAAGCCTTGTTCCTGACCTCTCAACCTTTAAAATATCAAATAACGTTACATATCAGACTAATTAATGCAGATGTAGAAAATGTCGTGTACCGCATGCAGCTATTGGAACAGCACACTGGTGGTCATATTGAAACACATTTGGAATTCAAAATAAAACATTGTTTATTGTTGTTACTAAAGTTGGTTTGTACGGTATTTGTTCATTTGAAAATTAGGTATTCATTGTTTTCTTGAAATAAACGCCCCTTATGGCGACTTTTGGTACTATTTTTTTTTCTGCAGAAATGGAAACTGCATGTTCTACTAAGTATATACACCAAAATGTACTGCATTTGGCCTAATAGAATTCCCGCTAGCGAGCTCTGAACACCTCACGTTATTTCTTGCCCACCCGGTATTTTACTTATTCTGTATTTGCTTGAAATGCAGTACTTTACTGATTTTTTATTGACCTCGATTTTACGTTTTTTGTGCCGGCCCGAAGAAAAACATAAAATCAAAGTTTTACTGTATACAGGGTGTTTCAAAATTGCACCACCAAACTTGGCAAAACGTTAGAGGGGATCAATGTGAACATCTTTTGTTATTAACGTTCTATTCTAAAACGACTGTGCAGTCAGCTACAGTACAAAGATTCCACTGTTTCATCCTGCTTATTCGGAGTCCCATTAGCAAAAAAGACAGTATTGCTTAATGTTTTGAATAACATTAATTTACCCACCACAGAATAATGCTTCATTCCTTTAAATCCATGCAATTAGACACATGGTTAGTACAGAAAGCAATTGTAAAGTTTAGTTGTCAGTTGGAACCATTGCAAGCACAGCATGCAGACGTACTCAAATGAAGAATTGGCTGACGTCTGCCTCACTATCAGACATTCGCGAATCTGCATCGGCGACTTCGTGAAACAGGATCTTTCTCCAGGAACATGGGCAACGCAGGACGACCACGTAACAGGAACGTAGCGCTACAGGACGAGATTCTGCAACAATTTGCTGATAACCCAACAACAAGTGTACGTGCAGTAGCGCACAACCCGGGTGTGAACCACACTTATGTTTGGAGAGTTGTGCACGAGAATTTGCTGTATCCATTCCACCGGCAAAAGGTCCAATCATTGAAGATAACTAACTGACTACCCTCTTCGTGAAGCATTTGAAACGTGGTATTTAGCACAAAATCACACGGACCTTACATTCACATCACGTGTATTATTCACAGATGAAGCCATGTTTACACGAGAGGGAATGTTTAATTCACACAATGCACACTTGTGGGCCCATGAGAATCCACACGCACGTTTTCTCCGTGCATATCAACAGCGCTACAGTATTAACGTTTGGTGTGGAATTGTGCATGAACAATTGATTGGCCCATACATGATGCCCACTTCCTTAACTGGGCATATGTACAACATGTTTCTTCAGGCATGTGTTACCAGAACTCTTGGAAGACATACCGCTGAGAGTTCGCTGAGACATGTGGTACCAGCATGATGGGGCACCACCCCATTTCCCCTGGGAAGTACGTGATTGCCTTGATGCAAGATTTCCAAACAAATGGATCGGTCGTGGAGGTCCTATTAACTGGCCACCCAGGTCACCTGACCTCACTACTTCCTCTGGGACATATGAAAAGTGTGGTGTATGAATGAAACTCCTGTTGAGTCACAGGAAGAGCTTGTGGCACGTGTGGTGGCTGCTGCAGCGATGGTAAACGAGATGCCTGGAGTGTTTCATCGCGTCAACCGTTCCATGTCGCGCTGAAACAGGTGGTCGATGTTTCCGTTCATGTTAATTAATTGAATCCACGTACTGCAGTTGACTGCAGAATCACTTTAGAATAAAACGTTATTAACAAAAGATGTTCAAATTGATCCCCTCTAACGTTTTGCTAAGTTTGGTGGTGTAATTTTGAAACACTCTGTATACACTGAGTTAGCAAAACTCATGGGATAGCAAGCACATTGATTGATGGGCATGGCTCACGAATTCACAGGGGTAACAGATTCTGGGAATGGACCATTAGACAAACGTTGTGGGAAGAGCTTGGATAAGTGATTAATCAGAAATGGCACGTCGTCGCGAGTTGACGTCTTTTGAACGGGGTATGATAGTAGGTGCCCGACGCATGGGATGTTCCGTTTCGTCAGTGGTGCAGGAATTTGGCTTTCCCCGCTCAACTGTCTCCAGGGTGTATCGGGAATGGCTGGATGAAGGCATCACAGTCCACAACAGGCACCATACCGGGCGTCCAGCTGCCCTGAATGATCGTGAATGATTCAGAGAGACAGGAGCGCAACAGTGCAGCAAATCACAGACCAGTTCAATACTGGCCACACAAGAAACGTCTCTCGGTGGACAATCCGTCGGAATCTGCATGCCCTCGGGTTTGGCAGCCGTCGCCCTACACGGGTGCCAATGCTTACCCAGCGTCATCGGACACTCCGGCATGCATTTGCCACCAACCATCTTGGCTGGACTCTGCAACAGTGGCGTAACGTCATATGGTCAGATGAGTCACGATATCAACTGTACCACGCTGATGGGAGGCACCGTGTGTGGCGCAGACCTCACGAAACGATGGATCCCGCATGCCAACAGGTGGTGGGGCGTCAGTGATGGTCTGGGGTGCATTTTTCCTGGTTTGGAATGGGCCCTCTGGTTATCCTGGACCAAACGTTGAATGGTCCACGGTATCGTCAACTCATCGGAGACCATCTGCACCCGTTTTTGACATTTCAACACCCTGACGACGTAGCAGTCTATCAAGATGACAATGCTCCACCACATCGCTCCAATGTCGTCCGCGAATGGTTCGAGAGCATGCAGGAGAGGTCCAACGACTGAGCTGGCCAGCCCGGAGCCCTGACACGAATCCCATCGAGCATATCTGGGATGCTGTTGAAGTCAGGCTCCGGGCACTGGATCATCCGCCCACGAACGGGCAGCAACTATCTTGGGCTCTGCAGACTATCTGGTGTCAACTGCCTCCAGAAGTGTACCAGCGACTTGCAGACTCACTACCACGCCGTATTGCTGCACTCCACAGGGCCAGATATTAAGTAACTATCCCATGAGTTTTGCTAACTCAGTGTATACACACACGCAACCAAGGATGTAAAAATCCATTTTGGGACACCCTGTAAAATTAATTTTTTTTTTTTTACTATTTACTAAACTGTAAGGATAAATAATAATCATTATCATTGCTTTCTTTAACAAATTATTTTAATAAATATCATTTGTATTTTCACCATGAAATAGGGGATTTAAAAACATACCTGCTAGCTCGACGATCAATGGTTAATGACAAGAACTCTGAAGAATCTGATGAAGTGTCAAATAAACGATTAACCTCTACTGCTTTAGATATTGCTCGAGGTTTGAGTTATTTAGCAGAATTAAAATATGTACACAGGTAAGGCTATGAAATCAATAATATATCTAAAACTAGCATAAATAAAAAGGAATTATCGTATATTGAACTCTTTGCATTAATTTTTAAGGGATTTAGCTTGTCGCAATTGCCTTGTTAATTCAAATCGTGTTGTCAAGATAGGAGATTTTGGCATGACAAGGCCCATGTATGACTCAGATTACTATCGTTTTAACAAAAAAGGTAAATATCAAGTAAGGCAATAATTTAGTATATTACAGTAAAATGCAAATCCACAGTGTGTATCAAATCTTTAGGCTCAAAATTCTTCAGATAGTAGAGGACTGTAAGCTGATTATTATCAGATATGGAAACACAATGGCCAGAAATGCGTATTTCAGGCACCACAAGATTTTGAACAAGTAAGCTGCTTTCGTTTTCAGAGCAAACAACTATTTCTTCATCCATAAACAACTTACAGATCAGAGCAAGTGTTCAAAGTAGCGACCACCAGTCCTCATATACGTACATGAAATCTTGCTGCACTCTTTCAAATATCCCTAACACTTTTATTTTTTAACGAATTTAAAATTTTTTTTTTCAAATGATGGCTTATTTTGTTGTCTTTCAAAAACACTTTATGTCTATGTCACTAGATGGTGTAGGTGTGCTGAAAATGAAACTTAATGGCGACTTACATGGAAGTCAGATTGAAACAGCGCGCAGTGATTGAGTTTTTGACAGCTGAAGGTTGCGATCCTGTCCAAATTCATCGCCGAATGACAGCTGTATACGGTAATGCAACTTTTGACGTTAGTACAATGAGAAGATGGGCAAGATTAGTGA
The DNA here is from genome assembly GCA_023313115.1 of Rhysida immarginata. Classification (NCBI taxonomy): domain Eukaryota; kingdom Metazoa; phylum Arthropoda; class Chilopoda; order Scolopendromorpha; family Scolopendridae; genus Rhysida; species Rhysida immarginata. The sequence goes on from JAHWFO010034030.1 coordinate 417,992, forward strand.
AAGAACGAAACCCGGCAAGCTCTAGCCTAGCTTATCGACCCCGCAGTGGACGACCAATCACAGCAACAGACGAACAACATCGAGTTCGTGTCGATCAAATGATTCGTTCCAACCGCCGAATTAAGCAATATGACATCGCTACAGAGCTTCAAATTTCCAAGAAGAGAGTGCACGTTATCATAAGTCCGAGTTGCTGGGATATCGTGACGTGTGTGCTCGTTGGGTATCGCTTATGCTCACTCCTGAACTCAAAGAGAAGAGAAAGAACGTTTGCCAGGATCTGTTGGCCCGGTACGAGCGTGAGGGTGAGGCTTTTCTGCAGCGCATTCTCACGGGGGATGAATCGTGGGCACATCGTTTTGACCCAGAGAACAAACGACAATCGTTGGAATATCGCCATGCAACATATACACGTCCCAAAAAGTTCAGGGTTGTCAAGTCAGCAGGGAAAGTCATGTCGACCATCTTTTGGGACTTCCAGGGTGTTGTCCACCTTGACTTCTTGGAACGCTAGAGAAGCTTCGCGCCCGGTTGCTCCGAGTTCGGAAGCGTATGGACCGTATTCTGCAGCACGACAATGCACGTCCGCACACGAGTCGAGAAACACAAGAAGGGTTGCAGCGACTGAAGTTCGTGGAGGTTCTACCGCATCCGCCGTACAGCCCTAACCTCGCTCCCAGCGATTTTCACTTGTTCCCAAAGCTTAAAGAATCGCTTAAAGGACATCGATTCAGCTCTGATGACGAGCTGAAAGACGCGATTCGATCCTGGTGTCGAAAACAATCAAAGGACTTCTTCTCCGACTAGTGTCACGTTGGCAAAAGTGTGTGGACAGAGATGGGGACTATGTTGAAAAGTGAATAATGCATTGAAAAGAGAACAAAATAAGCCATCATTTGAAAAAAAATAATTTTAAATTCGTTAAAAAATAAAAGTGTTATGGCCTTGGAGGCATTACTTTCAGCCCACCCTCGTACAAGGAGACAAGCAACTTTGTCCCTATCGCATCAGATTCTACTGGAGTTTCATACACCAACGATTTGATGTGTCCCCATATGAAAAAAATTCAGAGGAATGCTATCCGGCGATCGTGCTATCGATGGGAGAAGATCTCCCTTCCAATCCAATGATTGTCCAGTATTCGCAGATATCAACATCAAAGTAAGCAGTCCCACCATCACGTTCCAGCCACATCCTCTCCCAGACAAGAAGAGATATAGGTCTAAAAACTGTGGCAGCATATCGTGAATTAACACCAGGGATAATGGTCCATTCAAACGACAGGACATCCTGTACAATTCCAGCAGTTGCTTGCCAAGAAAATATGAAAGCATCTTACAGAAACATTCCTCACATGTAAACTGAGTTAGCAAGCACACTGATTGATGGGCATGGCTCACGAATTCACAGGGGTAACGGATTCTGGGAATGGACCATTAGACGTTGTGGGAAGAGCTTGGATAAGTGATTAATCAGAAATGGCACGTCGTCGCGAGTTGACGTCTTTTGAACGGGGTATGATAGTAGGTGCCCGACGCAGGGGATGTTCCATTTCGGCAGTGGTGAAGGAATTTGGCTTTCTCCGCTCAACTGTCTCTAGGGTGTATCGGGAATGGCTGGATGAAGGCGTCCAGCTGCCCTGAATGATCGCGACCGGCGACACCTGGGACGAATGATTCAGAGAGACAGGAGCGCAACAGTGCAGCAAATCACAGACCAGTTCAATACTGGCCGCACTAGAAACGTCTCTCGGTGGACAATCCGTCGGAATCTGCATGCCCTCGGGTTTGGCAGCCGTCGCCCTACACGAGTGCCAATGCCTACCCAGCGTCATCGGACACTCCGGCATGCATTTGCCACCAACCATCTTGGCTGGACTCTGCAACAGTGGCGTAGCGTCATATGGTCAGTCACGATATCAACTGTACCACGCTGATGGGAGGCACCGCGTGTGGCGCAGACCTCACGAAACGATGGATCCCGCATGCCAACAGGTGGTGGGGCGTCAGTGATGGTCTGGAGTGCATTTTCCTGGTTTGGAATGGGCCCTCTGGTTATCCTGGACCAAACGTTGAATGGTCCACGGTATCGTCAACTCATCGGAGACCATCTGCACCCGTTTTTGACATTTCAACACCCTGACGACGTAGCAGTCTTTCAAGATGACAATGCTCCACCACATCGCTCCAATGTCGTCCGCGAATGGTTCGAGGAGCATGCAGGAGAGGTCCAACGACTGAGCTGGCCAGCCCGGAGCTCTGACATGAATCCCATCGAGCATATCTGGGATGCTGTTGAAGTCAGGCTCCGGGCACTGGATCATCCGCCCACGAACGGGCAGCAACTATTTTCGGCTCTGCAGACTATCTGGTGTCAACTGCCTCCACTTGCAGACTCACTACCACGCCGTATTGCTGCACTCCACAGGGCCAGAGGTGGCCCGACCAGATATTAAGTAACTATCCCATGAGTTTTGCTAACTCAGTGTATTACTTGTTCAAGATTTCGTGGTGACTGAAATGTGCATTGCCGATCATTGAACCCTATCTCCAAATATTCCGTGTACAGTCCTCTGTTATCAATAGAATTTTGACCCTAAAGGTCTGAGATGCCCTGTATATTTAATGTGCTCCATTTTGTCTGAAACTCTGTCTATCACTTTGAGATATTTTCAGTTTTATCATTTGAATGTATTAAGAAAATCTTCCAAAAAATTTATTCTGTAGTATCATTCTGTGATTATAAAATATAAAGGATTGTTGACCACACGTTGGCCCATAAGATCCCCTCCATACACATTACACTCTTTAGTTCATCATTATTTGCACGTTAGGCCATTCATGATATACACAAGGAAGGTTGTACATACCGTGTGTTTCAAAAGTTCCCGAACTGCCCCTTCTGTATGTAGGGAAAGCCTAACCTATGACAACCACTAAAATAAACCATGTGCTGAAATAAATTACATAAAATCAGTTTTACATAGTGGCAAAGTTTCTCAAATGTGTTTATTTTAGTTTACATTCCCAAAGGAAACGGTACATGTAGGTTACACCGTTTGCTCAAAGCGTTCACCGTTCACCTCTTGGCAATATGCTAGTCGGTGCTCAAACGCACTGCAGGCATTGATTAGGATTGGCTGAGGAATACTATTTGCCATTACCTGCCTAATTCTTTCCTTCAGTTCGTTAATGCTTGCAGGGCGTGTCTCGAAGACCCTGTGCTTAAGATAGCCCCATAAGAAAAAGTCAAGCGGGGAAAGATCCGGGGATCGAGGCGGCCACTCAATGCTCCCCCTTCTGCCAATCCAGCGGTCAGGGAATAATACTTCGTCCTGATACTGGCGTACAGAGACGGGCGTATTGGGGAGGAGACCCATCCTGTTGGAACGAGATGTCGTTTTCGCCTGCTGCCTCGGCAACAGCTGGATCAACCTCGTCTTCTAACAGTTGAGGGTGTTTGGGGCCATCCAGTGTTCCGTCAATGAAAAAGGGCCCTATGATATTTTGGCCAGACGTTTACTTTCTGAGAACGCTGGCCGTGGCCTTCACCCATCCAATGTGGATTGCAGTAGGACCAGTAACAGAAGTTGTGGTGATTTACTCCCCATGCAAAGTGAACGGGCATTCCTCGCACTCGACGATACTCGTCACCGTCTGTCATTTCTTGATGAAATTGCATCTTGAACGGGTGGAACTTCAAACCATGCAAGAACCTGGAACTTTTCCGACACACCTTGCATTAAGGTCATATAAGCAACATTTAAAACATATCAGCAACATATAAAAATACCGACTTAGGGAGTTCTTCGGAATTTTTAAGTGTGAAAGGGATGGCAAGCCAAAAAATTAAGAAATCATGGTTTTGCCCATTATAGCAAATGCTAGGTGTCAAAAGGTCCCAATTTATTTACCGGGCTTGCAAAAGTTCTGTTACACTCGTGACGACCCTCAAAGAAATGGACACGACGATGTTCACGATGCAGTTAGACATGTTTTTGTTGTGCCATCATGTAGAATAACATTGTAATTAGTCATTTAATCAATGTAGCCACCATCTGCATCAAGAACCCGCTCCAGACGAGGCCGAAAAGCCTTGCAAACTTTGCGAATGTATTCCTCCTTCCTCATTCTGGTCCACACACGGTTGACAGATGTTTTCAACTCTTCGACGTTGCTGTGACGGACCTTGCAGGCCTTCCCCTCGACATGCGCCCACACGCTGTAGTCGAGTGGATTGAGGTCTGGCGACTGCGGAGGCCAAAAGCCCTTCGACCAGAAGGTCATGTTGGACCCCAACCAGTTTTGCACGGTGTTGGCCGTGTGGGCAGGGGCACCGTCCTGTTGAAAGATGTAGTCCGCATTTCTTCGCCTAGGGAAGGACTTTTGTGGCCAGGATGTCCTTGTAATCAGCCGCCGTTAGCCGGTATCCACTTGGGAACCCCACGGGTGACATTTTCTCGCCATTCGACGCCACGATTCCGAGCATCATCACAGAGGCCGAGTGCTTGGTTGTAGACACGTAGCGGACCTTGGAGATGTCCTGGCCGAAGCTTACCACGCAGTCGTTTTGCTTGTTGACGACAGGATCGACCGTGAAGGTGTTTTCGTCAGAGAAAATGACAATTCGCTCGCCATGACTCTTCAATTCGTTGAGAAGACGGCGACAGCGCTCCCGACGTTGTTCCCGTATCCGATCCGTCAGCAGAGGCCTCACGCTCTTTCCACCTTCTTCTTTGACCACTGTGGACACCGAAATTTTCTTTCTCTTTGCGAGTGCAGTCATTTTGAGCGTCGGGTCTTGTTCGAAGGCTTTTCTCACAGCCAAACGGTTGACGACTTGAGGTCTACCTGAACGAGGTTGATCTTTAAGGTCTCTCCCATTCTTGAGCCTGTCCGCAACTCTGTGGATGGTCATCCGGCTGACTTTGAGGAGCTTGGCAATCTCGGACTTCGTGTGGCCCGCGCGCAGGAGAGCAGGCGATCTCTACTCGTTTCGTTTCCCTCGCTTTTGTCGTGGACATTAGGATCACTCAGAGGTTAACACGTAATTTCCAATATATTAGTTGATCCTTTTGTGGAAATGGAATTATCCAAATCATGAGCTGTCCATCTTTTGGGGGATGTAAAGAGTGGAACAGAACTTTTGCAAAGCCCGGTACCTCTTCATTGGAGTTGTCCTCTCTACTACCTATTAAATAAACAACAACTCTATGGTCAATACAACTTTAGTTAACCATTCCCCAATAAATCATGTTAAATTGATCCAATTACACAAATTACAGTTCGAACATACGAAAAGTGTTCAAATTGGCTACCAAGTTTTTCAAAAGATTTTTTGTATTCTTTAGTAAATTTTGATATAATGATTTATCCAATTTTAGGTATGTTGCCTGTCAGATGGATGGCTCCAGAAAGTCTTGCCGATGGCATTTTCACTCCTATGTCTGACGTATGGAGTTATGGAGTTTTATTATACGAGATTATCACTTTTGGAAGTTTTCCATTCCAAGGCTTATCCAATAATCAAGTATTGGAATATGTGAAGAATGGCACAATACTTCAAGTACCACATGGATGTAAACCCCAACTGTAAGCTTAAATTTTATAATTTTTCATAGATATTTAGACATAGATAGCAAAGTGGGGAGGGATATTAACTAGTGAAGAAGATAAGAGTCGAGTCACATTATTATGACCACGTTTGTCTTCGGGATTGCCCAGCCGAGGTTAGGAATTGGTTAGGTGACTAAATAAGGTAGGTTTCCACTACGTTAAAAACATAGCACTCATTGCTGCAATGGGTAAGAAACGTCATTTATCAGATCTGGAAAAGGGGATGATAATCGGCTTTCGGGCCAAGGGTGGCAGTATTTCGGAAACCGCGCACTTTGTGAACTGTACCATGACTGGGAAAATGGGACCGTTCAGAATAAGCGGTATGGGAACCGTGGAGCACCACGCCGGCTGCGAAAGTGTGTGAAGGCCAAGCGAAGAGCTACAGTGGACCAACTTACAGCTCAAACCAACGAGGGTGCTACCAGACATGTCTCTAAAACCGCAGTACAGAGGACCCTGCTACGTATGGGCCTCCGCAGCAGACGGGCGGTCAGCGCACCCATGCTGACGAAGGTTCATCGCCAAAAACGGCTTCAATTTGCCAACAGTGCAGAAACTCGACCGCTTGTGACTGGGAAAAGGTTGCCTGATCGTTCATCGACAGAAGTGACGGCCGTTGGCGGATGAGGCGAGAAACCTCCGAGAACAAGCATCCTGCAACTATTGTTGGGCGAATCCAGGCTGGTGGTGGCAGCGTCATGGTATGGGTAGTGTTCTCATGGCATTGTGTGGAAGGCACTCTCAACCGATTCGGTTATTTATCCATAATTGCGACTGTCTTCCCAGAAATGGTACGTGTCATACGGTTGCAATTGTTCGGGGGTGGTTTGAGGAACACGACCCTGTCCCCCTAATTCCCCAGACCTCAACCCAATCGAGACCTTTGAGATCACTTCGATCGTCATGTGCGTGCTATGGAACAACCACCGCGTACCCTTCAGCAGCTGTCGGATGCTTTACAGTCTGTGTGGCAACAGCTACTTGCAGAAACCTACCAGAATCTTATTGAATCACTCCCACGCCGCCTAGCGGTAATTCGGGATATTAGCTGGTGGTCATAATAATGTGACTCGACTCTGTATATTCTTGAGGGGAGGGAATTTCAGTTAAAAATGTCTTTTATAAATGTTGAAAAAGAAAAGAAAGTTAAATACTTTATTAGAAATAGAAATAAATAACATTAAAATGATATACGAGATGTGGTCAAAAATACAGGGAATGTTGCTTCCGAGAGCGGAGATAGAGGGAAATGCAGCACCTATATCGTTGCACATCAGTCCTTCTCCTTGGTGCGTGGCAAGTTTCAATTTGTTCAGTGTATTCAGTCCACTATGAATTACAGAAGAGTGAAGGTGTGTCTCGTAGTACTGTCATAATCAACATGAATTTTTGTTTTAAACTGTACAAGACTGCTATAGAGACACACGCAATATTGACGGCAGTTTATGGCGTTTCAGTAGTGACCCTAAAGACTGTTTACAATTGATTGACCGATTCCGGAGGAGCTGTGAAAAGGCTGATGAAGAGAGACCAGAACGCCCATCAACATCAAAAACTGAAGAGAACGTCGAAAAAGTGAATGAATTGATTCGAACGTCGAAAAGGCTCCCTGCCACACATTGCTTCTCGTTCGGCAGTTTTTGTCAAACAGAAAACATTACCATGTGTCCCCAATCTCCGTATTCTCCTGATCTGGGTCCTTGGGACTTCTGGCTTTTCCCCAAAATGAAAAAGACCATGAAAAGAAAACGTTTTGACAAGACATCTAGATGCCCCGATAGCACAGCTAAAGTCACCCAAGAAAGAAGACTTCCACGACTGCCTCAGAAAGTGGCAAGAACGTTGGATAAATGCATTGTAGCGAGGGAGACTACTTTGAAGGAGACTAATGCTGATGTACACTTAGGAGATACACTTTTGGGCCACCTTTCGCTCTTATTACTGCTTGCATTCTTCGGGGCATGGATTCTATGAGATGTTAGTAGGTTGTAGGAGGAATTTGATGGTGCTGGATCCTGCTGCCTGATGGCCCGTTCGATCTCATCCCACAAATTCTCAATGGGATTGAGATCTGGCGATTGTGCAGGCCAACAAAGCAAGGTAAACTCTCCGGCATGTTCTTCGAACCATCTGAGGACGATGCTAGCCTTATGACAAGGAGCATTGTCCTGCTGGAAGTATCCGTCCCCGTCAGAGTACGCCATTAACATAACGGGATATAGGCCTACTTGATCTGCGACAATACTTAAATAATCATGGGCACGCACACGTCCGTGCAGAGGAATCAAAGGACCCAAACAATGCCAAGAAAACATCCCCCAAACCATAATACTGCCGCCACCAGCTTGAAGTGTTGTGGCGATGCAGGTGGGGTCCATGCTTTCGTGTTGTTTTCTCCATATTCTAACCCTGCCATCTGCACGATGCATTTGAAATCGTGACTCATCGGACCACATGACCCTTTTCCAGTCATCTACTGTCCAATCCTTGTGCTCCTTGGCGAACTGGAGACGTCTGCTCTTGTTCAAGGCTGACAGTAGAGGCTTTCGAACTGGTCGTCGGCTTCCATAGCCTAAACCGTGTAATAAGCGGCGAACAGTTTGTCCTCGATTAAGATTTGCCGCTATTTGACGCACTGTTCCTCTTCTGTCGCCCTGGACAACTCTAGCCAATCTCCTTTCAGCTCGAGCATTGAGGAGCCTGTGACGACCACACGCTTGATGTTGAGAGCTGGTTTATTGCTTGGTAGTCCACTCTCTGTAAACATTAATAACTGCTGCTCTTGAACACTTCACAAGTTCAGCTGTTTTGCTCATACTGGTTCCGACACTGCGCGTGCCGACGATCATCCCGCGTTCAAGCTCAGTTAAATCACGTTTTTTGCCCATATCGTCGCAAAAAACACAGTGCAACTGATGGTTATTTAACATTCACCGTTATTATTTGATCACACCTCGTATAAATAAAAACTTTATATATCCATACTCCTAATTCCCAGTGCATTTTCTTTTAAACAGTGAAGAGTTACTGCTCTCCTGCTGGAAGAGGAATCCACAGGAAAGACCCACTGCAAGCGAGATCGTAGAGCATCTAGCAAATCATCCTCAACTGATATCACCTTGCTTGGATATTCCATTAGCGAGTGTGGAAATCGAAGGCACAGACTCGCTAGAATTTCAGTTACCCGAGCCGCGAAGAAAATTTTCGGTCGGGATAACCGGGAAGTCAATACTTAACGCACGTCGCCGGTCAACTCAAATGGATAACGATCAGTCTATTTTATCGCCAAATCTTGCTCATGAAAACGTTCCAATGATGGTGAGCACAGGAAACGGAGGCCCATTGCTGAGTGAAACGACTAAAATTCCACATCACCCCAATAACGCGTATCAGGCTCGCTATGTAACTCTTCAGCATTCCGAGAGTAAACCTGATGGTGATTATTGTGACGAGCTGCCTAAAGAAATGTGGCAAAACGTGACATGTTTATAGTGAATACATTCAATGTTTCTCCCAAATGACGTTATAAAGGCACAGAGAGTGAAAGTGTATAAAACTGATTCTCAGCTCTTGCCAATGGATATTTTAATGTGCAACAAAAAAAAAAGTATTATATACTCATTGAGACATTGAAGAACAGGAATCACTCATTTGCGATCATAACATGACAAAAGCATGTAGGCATGATTTATAGATACGTGCAGCATTTATATGTCAGTGGATATACTGATGTGCAAAAAAAAAGAAATCATTAACTGTTCACAAGTTTGTAGCAATGACATAAAATGTATGAGAACAATTTATGGCGATGTACAGTATTTTAAAAAGGTGCCATATGTAGATATTTATTAATACAAAAAAAAGAATGCTCATTGTTCTGCTTAATGGAAGACTTGTACTATCTGTTTCTCTTTCAACTACATGAAAACTGATCACATCCTAGTCATTGAATTCACCTGATAACAATTCATCTCTTTTTAGCAAACGTTTCATGACAAAAGCCAGGGGTACCAACTAGTCATTATCTAAAACCAAACCGAGAAGTGGTGTATTCTCTAAGTGCAAGGAACAGAACATGATATATCAGGCAAGAAGAATTCAATCCTGTAGTTTCATGGAATGTTTAATCAATTGTACAGTTGCATAATTTCTTATGCCGTAATTTTGTGTATAATTTTTTTTTTTTTTTTTTTAATCTGATGTTGTACAAATACTATATAGTTTATATTTTTATTTTGAAAAGTGTAAAATATATGAAAGACTGTTGTACAATGACAAACTCTATCTGTTGTTCAAAATCTTGAAATGTTAATGTACAAAGAAATTTTATTACAGTGTACATATGTTAAACAAATTAAATGTTTTTATTTGATATTTTAAAAAAAAATGAGTATAATCGTTGAGTAAGGGGTCCATAGCGCTGTTTCTATCGATAAAATTGGTAGAGACTTTACAACACAGCAAAGGGAGAACGGAGTTTCCGACTAGTTTCGCCATTTGTTCCCGGCTTTATCAAGGATACACACAATCGACAATCGAACAGTGAAGTGTACATTCGTTAGGATGGGACGAAAGCAGCGCTTTCACAAAGCTCATCCAACCAGAATAAACTCCAAAGGAAATACACTGAGGTAGTCAAGAAGCCTAACCAACCCAAGCGGTCTTCCATATTATACAACAAAAAAGAAAATAAGATTGACGATTGTCACAAACAAAATACAAGGAGAAAGAAGATTATCACATCTTCCAGTAGTCTGGGAAAGAGACGTTGCTAATATCTTCAAAATTGATGTCAAGAACGTGCCTCGGTTTACGATACTTCGTATGCCAGTTCATATTCATTGAGTTCTCCAGTATCCCTTTCACAAGCTTATTGTCGTGAGTCTTCATCTTCTGTATCATAACCAAAAGGAGATCCTGTATAAACTTACCGATATGGGCCATGTTTAAATCGAGGTGGATGGATTGGTTTTTCACCGTCCTTCTGTCCAGCTGGGCAATGGTCCTCAGGGTAACATTCTGGAATGACTGTAGTTCACTCCATCTGGTTTTACAGATAGTCGCCCACGCAGGCATGCCATAGAGGAGTATGGTCCGGATAATCGATAGTTTGTACAGAAGTAGCTTGTTGTCAATGCTGAGGGCGCTGTTGCGACCCATAAGAGCTATGATACTGTACTTAGCCCTCTTCGCTTTGTTCAGAGCATAGGACATATGCTGGTTCCATGAGAGTCTTGAGTCAATGATAACTCCCAGGTACTTGTAGTTGTCCACCCAGTCCAGTTTCTTATTAAACAGAACAAGAGAATGTGGGGGACGCTTGAGCTTCCTATTGAGGTACAAAGCCTTGCACTTTCCGACGTTAAGGTTCAACTTCCAGCAGTTAAACCAGTCTTCGAACTGCTTCAAGGCGCACTGCAGCCGAGTGATAACGTGAGCCGGCTGGTGTGCCCATGTCATAATGGCAGTATCATCCGCATAAAAATACAGATTACAATTATCGGGTTTCGGGAAATCATGTACAAAGTAATTAAATAGCACAGGCCCGAGGACAGAACCCTGAGGGACACCGGCCTTTACAACACGGGGCGTGGAAAGATTTTCTCCAACTTTGGCTTGATAGGATCTGCCGTCAAGAAAGGATTTCACCATCAAAATCAAATCGGCAGGGAACCCGTCTCTGATTATTTTGTAGACAAGGCCCTCATGCCACACTTGGTCAAAAGCTTTACTGACATCGAGAAATACCAGCCCACAGTACCTGGAGAGGTTCAGTGGGGTGCTCAGGTCTTCAACGAGCCTCCATATCTGCATCGGACAAGAGTGGGCAGCACGAAAGCCAAACTGCTCTTCCCGAAAAAGGTCATTTGATAGACAGTGATCTTGGAATCTAACGTTCTCTCCAACACCTTGGACATCGAGGGTAGCAAGCTAGGATACACACAAGAGGACATAAGCCTTTATATACAGAAAATATGGTACAGAATGAGAACATGATTGGATGAAGAAATAACAAATAAATAAATTATACAGTGGCGACATTTGGATAGGAGAATGGTTGGATAAGGAACCAATAACAATGAAATTATAAGGAAACCTTGAGAGGAAAATTAATTGAAATATAAAGGAAAAAGTGATGTCATAACACACAAAATTGAAAACGCGGACCTAGTAGAAGACTCATTCAGAATTAACATAAACTAAGGTATCAATAAGAAATGGAAAAGAAAGTAATTCTCAATAGCTTCGAGAGTGGCGGTCTTGAATGGGTCGTTGCATAGATGGAGAATGGTCATAATTTCACTTTGCTCTTTTGGGGCATGTCCCGTGCGAGCAAGCCGGCCAGGTGGCCGAGAGGGCTAGGGCGTAGGCTTTCTAGTTCTCGAGTCCGCCTGGTCGTGGGTTCGAATCCCGCCGTGGGCATGGATGTTTGTGTTTGTCCCGGGCTGCGTACAGATATAACTTGTGTAAAAGGCGCAAAATGACCTTAGTAGTCGACGCCAAAAATTCTAATCAACCTAATCAACCAACCTTTATTATTATAATTCACACTACGCGATCCACCTTGCCCGCACGGGACATGCCCCAAAGAGCAAAGTGAAATTATGACTATTCTCCATCTATGCAACGACTTATGCCATAAGGCTTATGCCCTCTTGTGTGTATCCTTGATAAAGCCGGGAATAAATGGCGAAACTAGTCGGAAACTCTCTTCTCCCTTTGTTGTGTTATAAAGTCTCTACCAATTTTATTTAAAATGAGTATATCTTGAGCAAATATTTTAGAGATAATGTTACTTTTAGTCATTAAATTTATATAAAATATGATTTCGAACCAAAAAAGAACTTTACTATGTACACTGTCATATCAATGAATTATGACCAGCACCCCTTCAAGGCACACGCATGGTTCGCCCCAACAACGATTACACATTGCAAAATTGGCATAACAGGCTGAGAAAGCTTTAAAGCTGGTGCATCAAACGGCAGGTGCACGAGCCTCAAGATGGGTAAACGTCCGGATTTAACGGACATCCAAAAAGGGATGATGGTAGGTATCGCAGCAAGGGTGGCTCCATCTCCGAAGCGGCGCGATTTATGAACTCTTCACTGTAGTGAATGTGTACAAAGAGTGGACAGACAGGAGAGCCACAGTCCATCAACTGAACACCAGATTCAACATTGGTGCCAACAGACGTGTATCCGACATTACCTCGAACGCACCCTGCTACGGATGGCCTGCATCCGTGTTGACCAAGGGTCATCGTCGACGACGCCTAGACTTTGCACGTGAACACCGCCATTGGACCATAGACGAGTGGGCTAAGGTCGCCTTTTCCGACGAGTCAAGGTCTTTGCTCCATAAGATTGACGGGCGATAGCGAGTGCGTCGTGAACGCCATGAAAAGAGACTGCAGGAGGCTATTGTGGGTCAGAAACAGGCTGGTGGGGCCTGTGTGTATGTGTCGGGTATCTTCTGTCGGGAGCAGTTAGGTCCACTGATTCGTTTAGAGGGCAATTTGAATGCCTGTGGCTATCTGTCAATCGTAGCAGACCACCCGTACATGCTCACGATGTTCCCCCAATGTGATGGTGTGTTTCAGCAGGACAATGCACGTCTCCTTCTGGATTGGTTCGAGGAACACTCTACTAACTTTCGAGTGCTCCCTTGGCCCGCTAATTCGCCGGACATCAATCCAATCGAACACCTGTGGGAGCACCTTGATCGCCATGTACGGCAGCTGGACACTCCACCTAGGACTCTCGTAGCTGTGTGGACAGCGCTTCAAGCGGAATGGACTGCCATACCATCGCACACATACCGCGCACTTCTTGCGTCTATGCCACGACGCCTAGCAGCAGTTATAGTGACGAAGGGTGGCTACTCCCATTATTAAGCGGATGGTCATAATTCAGTGATATGACAGTGTACTTAGAATGCACAGAGGGTCATTTCTCCTTGAGTTAGCCGATTTTAGATGATTGGCATTTCACATGAAGCCCCTTCTCCACCACCAATTATGTTCAATGTGTTTCCCCTGATTCCTGGCAATAGCCCAGCAGCGTAATTTCCATGCTAGCATATTCTTGGCAGCCCAGCGATAGTTTTGAGGTAACGGCTTCCGAGACCCCTTTTGAGAAGGCCAAAAGCCACAAAAGTCCATGGGGGAGGCCTCAGGTGACTTGACAGGGATAGCAGAGAAGGGTATAGCATGAATGCCTGTCTCTTTTTCCATTTGTGCCATGAAGTTTTGTGCTGAGCTAGAGGCCTTATCTTGCCGAACGCAAACATTGTTGTAAAATGATTTCCGGACAATTTTCCAATATGTAACAGTAAAGATCTGAAAAGGTAACCGAAACTTATCCAGCATAATTGTTTAGGAACATTCTATGGTTCAAATGAAACAAAAATGCCCTATAAACATTACATTCTAGTTTCGATCGTGTGTGAGATATCGACGTTTGTCTATTTTCTTTTACTTAGAATCTTTCCCTAGAAAAAACGTAGGTTTACCTATTTATTCTTAAATGTACCACCAGAGATGAGCTCATTGCATCCATTCAAGTTTGTAGTCGAGCACTTACACCCGACCAGATTGTGGCAGCTACCAGCTCAGTTGTCCGAAGATGTAATCAGTGCATTGGAGCTGGGGGCAACCATTTTGAGGGGCTCCCTCGACATTGATTTGTTACTTTCTTCTTCTTTGTATCATTTTAGTTTTGTTTTGTAGTTCAATGTGATGTTCTGTCAGTATGCAGAATAAAAGCGTTTTATTTATTTGCTTTAACAACTCTACAAGAAAAACGCCAATTTCGTTTGAAGTTCACCAGGATAGAATGCAATTTTCATCAGATCGAAGCAGTTTCAAGTTGCCATCTTCTTGAGAAGTTACTTTCCTGCTAGTTTTTAGCGACGGGAAATTCAAATAAAAAGTGAATTAATCTACTATACCGGGTGGGCAAGAAATAACGTGAGGTGTTCAGAGCTCGCTAGCGGGAATTCTATTAGGCCAAATGCTGTACATTTTGGTTAGTGGAACATGCAGTTTCGATTTCTGCAAATAAAAAAAATAGTACCAGAAGTCGCCACAGGGGGCGCTTATTTCAAGAAAACAATGAGTACCTAATTGTCAAATGAACAAATACCGTACAAACCAACTTTAATAGCAACAATAAACAATGACCACCAGTGTGCTGTTCCAATAGCTGCATGCGGTACACGACATTTTCTACGGCAGCTCGCAGCATATCTGCATTAATTAGTCTGATATGTAACGTTATTTGATCCTTTAAGGTTGAGAGGTCAGGAACATGTGCTTGATACACAAGGCTTTTCAAATATCCCCATAACCAAAAATCACAAGGGTTGAGATCAGGCGACCTGGGTGGCCATACCGTGGGAAATGCACGACTAATTATTCTGTTGTCTGAAAAACGTTCTCGCAAGATCTGCTGCGCACCATCCTGCATAAAAATGGTAGAATCCAGACAACCCTTTTCCTGCAATCGTGGTATCACAAAATTCTCAAGCATATCGGCATACCTGGCAGAATTGACGGAACAAGTCACCGGTCCACGGGGACGGATTTCTTCAAAAAAGTACGGGCCGATGATGAAAGAAGCAGTAAAGCCGCACCATACTGTTAGTTTCGGTGAATGCATAGGAGATGGCAGACACACTTGTGGATTTGATGCAGCCCAAATACGGCAATTGTGGGTATTGATATCGCCATTCAAATAAAAATGTGCCTCATCACTCCAAAAAATTTGCCATGGCCATGCATCATCCCCTTCCATACGTGCTAAAAGTGAATGCTCAAAAATACTGGCAGCCAACGTGAAACCCTCAGCGCAACAACTTGGATTGCGACGCAACTGGGTCTTCCAACAGGATAATGATCCGAAGCATACGGCCAAATCCACGACAAAATTGCAAAGAACACAAGATTAATGTCCTCGATTGGTCAAGTCAAAGTCCTGATTTGAATACAATCGAGAATCTATGGCATGTACTGAAGAAGGCTGTAAACAGGCGCCATCCTAAGAATTTGGATGAACTCGAACATTTCTGCCTAGAAGAGTGGGCTCAAATCCCGTTCACAAATGTGAAAAACTTATCAGAAGCTTTCCCCAGCTTCGAGAAGCATCAACAAAGCATTTGAAGAGGGCACACTAAACGAAGCCGGCTCGGTGGCCGAGAAGGTTAAGGCGCAGGTCATGGATGTTTGTGTTTGTCCCTTTTCATTATCATCCTCTCATCATCATTTCATCGGCAACGCAGAAAGGAGAGAGGCCCCTTCTGCGTAATAGACTTGCCCCAAGAAAATTCGTTCATATCGAACGAAACGACCAAACAACAACACTAAACGAACAAACTATTCAAAAAAACTACAGGGTGGGGCAGAAACCATTAGATTTAAATTTGGTGCCACACTGACATCTTCGTATGTGGCGCTTTGAAACACACATCTCTGAGTAAAGCATCATGCAACATTAGTTCCACACAGCATGAAATTCAATGGTAATCATCCGAGGAATGTTTCCGCAACATGTCATTTCTTATTTCGGAAATGTTGAATGGCCTCCACGCTCACCTGATTTATCAACGTGCGAATTCTTCCTTTGTGGCTACAAGGTCTATACAGAAACTGAAAGATTACATACGTGAAGAAATCCATACTATTCCAGTGAATTTTCTGAGGAAAGTCACGGATAACGTGCAGAGGTGTGCCTTACCTCCAATGGAGCTCACCCGAGTGATGTTATCTTCAAAAAGTGACTTGAAAACAAAATGCTTTTCCACATTTACAACCCTAGCATCAATGAGCTTCGGACACCTACAGAATTTTGGATAAGTACAACGAAACTAATTGTAAACAAATGAAAATTACTTTATTGAGTGCACAGAGCTTTACTACAACTGTCATATAGCATTTGTACATAAAAATTAAATAAGCGACTTTTTGTAATGTTCCGTTTTCAACACGTTGCAATGAACTTCGTACACCGTACCGTTTATTGCACATTACCACTGAGTGGCGTCACCTTTCCGACGAATGACGCTCCGAAGTCGTTGAGGCATGCTGGACACTAACTTCTGCGTTGTTTCTACTGGAATTTTGTCCCACTCTTCGGAAATACACGCCCGCAACTGCTCCAGTGTTCGAGTCTTCCACTGTCTGACTTTTTGCTTTAAAATGCGCCATACATTTTCAATGGGCGACAGATTTGGGCTGCAGGCAGGCCAGTCAAGTACCCTGAAACGCTGCTAATGTAGCCAAGCCTCGGTGTTCCGAGCAGCATGAGGCTTCGCGTTGTCCTGCTGAAAGATGCTTGGTCTTCTATTGAACAACTTTTGGCGGATGGACGCAGATGCTGTTGAAGAATGTTATATAGGCAGAAGAGTTAATAGTGCCCTCGAAAAAGTGAAGAGATTCTGTCCCGGCTGCACTCATGCAGCCCCACACCATCAGCGATGCAGGCTTCTGAACTTTCCTCTGGTAACAGTCGGGATGATTACTTCGTGCTTGGTCCTTACCACCTTGCGACCGTTGTTGCCATACATCACTGCAAAGGTGAACTCGTCGGACCACAGAACACTATTCCACTGGGCAAGGGTCCACTTTAGATGGGTTCTAGCCCATGCTACCCGGCGACTCTTAGCTACAGTGCTCATAAATGGCTTCCTCATTGTAGCGTATAAGTAATAGTTGCAGTTTCTGATGTAACGGCGGACTGTGCTTTCGGATATGGGTATATGAAAATATTCTCGAGCCCAAACAGTCATTTCACTTATGGGAGCATGCCTGTTTTTCACAATGTAACGTCGAAATACTCGTAGGTCCCTAACATTCAATAATCGCTGCTTGCCTGGTGCAGTCCCTGGTTCTGTTTTGCCGATTTCTCTGAAACGCTTGATGATCCCATTAACAGTAGAGAGTGGAACTAATGATTCATGGGCAATAGCTCGCTGGGATTTGTTATTCTGGAGCTGCTGTATAATTTTTTGCCGTATCCACGTTTCTACTGGCTTATCACGTCCCATGGCTCAAAACAACACGAATACTGTGCTCTGTCGCGTAGACGGTGTTTTTAAAGCCTGATGCAAAGCATTCTGGGCGTTTCTACAACCTTCAGGAAAGTTCTATATGCTGGCGACCCCTTGTGTACGAAGTTCTTTGAAACCTGTTGACAACGCAATTTTACATAAATTTGAATAAATTATTTCACACCATTAAATCGATTCTAAATGGATGTTGATATTGTTCCATCTACTGAGTAAATCTATTTTCATTAGCCTGCAATCCTGTGTATGCAATTTTCACTGTGTTTTTAGCCAAATTACTTGGTGTCCGAAGTTTATTGACGCTAGGGTTGTATTACAACTGTTTACCTAGTTGTTATTTAGTTTTCAATTAAAGCATCCATTTTCAAGTTATTAATCGGCTAACTGTTTCTGCCCCATCCTGTACTTATCATATTGCAATCTGGTAATATGACCTTTGAACGTGCATGGACAACAAACTTAAAATATTAGTGGAGTCTGACCTTCGCCACACTAAGGGACGTGCCAGGGAAACTAGGCATCCGCTATTTGGCAGGTTCCTGCCACTTGCAAGCACTTGATATATTCAAGAAGCTTGATAAGTGGGTTTGTGAAATCTTAAATGTGAAGCCCCGTAAGAAGCGTGAAAGACGTCAGGGCGTTAAGAGAATTGCACGATAAATGCCGAAGGCATCTGCGAAGCCTTGAAGCACTAGGGATAGCAACTAAAGATTATGGCCCCCTTCTAGGCCCCTTATTATCAAAAACTCTGCCTATAGAAATGGTGCTAGAATTTAACAGAAAAATAGGTGGAAGTGAGACAACAACCATGAATATTACTAGTCTATTACATTATATGGAAAACGAAAGAGTTGCAAGAGTATGGAGTGGATGGGCGATTACTGGTTGCTATCATGTCTCCGTACGAAAGCTCTGAGATGTGTGTCCGGATAAATGGCATTAATGTGAACCTTAATATTAATAAAAAACTCTTTAACCACAACAACACTAAGAAATAGGATAAATACAACCTGATTCTGGAAGTACTTTTCGGAAGCAATTGCTACCATCATTCAGCAGTCCAGGAGCACCTCGGAGACAACGAGAGAACTACCTGAGTCTTGGAAATTATGAGTATACAGTGCGTCTCTTAATTTAGTGGACACCTGTGAATATTAAGAAAAGCGATAAAAATGTTTTGCAAGATGTTTTTTCTTTTCATTTACTCTTACTTTGGAACAAATACAATGTCAAAATGCTCCGCTGTGTCAATTTTAGTCAAAAAATATCAATATATTTAAAAAAAAGCAAAAATGTATAAAAAAACGTGTCTCTTATTTTAATGGACAATCACATTTGTTGGCTGTAAGGGGGTATGGACATTTTCCAAGCAATGATAAATGATATGCAACAGTTGGTATGACTCAAAAGATATTTTTTTGTTCTAAGGAACTATTTTAGTTTGCTCATTAATCATGGCTACTCGCAAAAAGCTAACTGATTTTGAGAAAGGAAGAATTCAGCAACTTAGAGATGGAAGCTCAATTCGACAAATTGCCAAGCAACTTCAAAAGCCTGCTAGCACTATAGGTTTATTCCTCAAAAACGGGAATGAAAAAAGAAGCAAGAAAAAGCGTGGACCCAAACCAAAACTGACAGAACGCGATAAGAGACACATCATAAACGAAGCAGCAGCAACAGGACATTCGGCTTCAAAGATTTTAGCTGATTTAAAATTGACTGTTAAGAGAAACACTGTCTGGAAAATTTTGTCAAGTTCTTCTCAATTGGCATACACGAAAAAATGTCGTAAACCTCCACTGACACAGCAGCACAAGGAGCAACGTTTGATGTGGGCGAAAAAGCACATGACTTGGGACGACGAGTGGCTCAGTGTTATGTTTACCGATGAGAAAAAATTCAACCTAGATGGACCTGATGGTTTGAACTCCTACTGGCATGATTTACGAAAGGACAAAGCAGTGTTTTCATCACGAGTGCAAGGTGGCGGATCAGTGATGGTATGGGGAGGGTTCTCATTTAATGGTACGACGCCAGTTGCATTTGTTTCTGGTCGTTTAAATTCTGAAAAATATCAAGATTTATTAAATGAATATGCAGTGCCTTATGGACGCGTTCTAAGTGGAGAACAGTGGATCTTGCAGCAAGATAATGCACCGTGTCATAGTTCTCGTGCCACTCAATCATGGCTAAAATCAAAAAATATTGATGTTATGTCATGGCCATCTAGAAGTCCCGACCTTAACCCTATTGAAAACTTGTGGGGAATTCTTGTTCGCAATGTATACAACGATGGGCGGCAGTTTAATGATGTGTCATCTTGGAAGACAGCAATCATGAATTCTTGGTATGAAATTGACCCTAACATTATTCATAAATTAATAATTTCTATGAAAGAAAGAGTATTCCAACTTATTCAAGCAAAAGGTGGTTCAATCAATTATTAAAAACTTTGTTTTAACAAAAAAGGCAACATTGTCCATTAAAATAAGAGACACGTTTTTTTAATACATTTTTGCTTTATTTTTAATATATTGTTATTTTTTGACTAAAATTAACACAGCGGAACATTTTGACATTGTATTTGTTCCAAAGTAAGAGTAAATGAAAAGAAAAAACATCTTGCAAAACATTTTTATCGCTTTTCTTAATATTCACAGGTGTCCACTAAATTAAGAGACGCACTGTATATAAGGAACTACAACCAATCAGAATTCGAAAAAGAAAGACACGAACAAAGTCAATTCTTTGGATTGGTTGTTTGGGTCAACCACCTGATTAAAGGTGAATCGATAATCGGACCCATATCTAAGTTTAGTAGCGTATCTTTGTCTGTACGCTGGATCGCAATGCTTTCGAACGCATCCAACAGGTGTCTTTTATTTATTGATTTTATCAGTTTAACATTATGAAAATCATGGCCGGTGTCGATGGAGTGTTTGGCAACTGCGGACAGGTTACTTCTTCCAAACTTTCTATGTCTTAGGTGATCCTTGTATCTGGTTTCTATGCTTCGCCGCGTCTGACCTTTGTAAACCATATCACATTGGGCACATTTAATTTCGTAAATTCCTGACTTGAGGAGCGAAGGGATCTTGTCCTTAGGGTTGGGGAAAATGTCCTTCATTTGATTGGGATTGCTGAAACAAATTGAAAAACCAAATGATTTTAATGCTGAGCCCAATCCAAAGAATTGACTTTGTTCGTGTCTTTCTTTTTCGAATTCTGATTGGTTGTAGTTCCTTATATATACTCATAATTTCCAAGACTCAGGTAGTTCTCTCGTTGTCTCCGAGGTGCTCCTGGACTGCTGAATGATGGTAGCAATTGCTTCCGAAAAGTACTTCCAGAGTCAGGTTGTATTTATCCTATTTCTTAGTGTTGTTGTGGTTAAAGAGTTTTTTATTAATATTAAGATTCACATTACAATTATCCACATTAGTCTTTATTTTCGTTTAAATGGCATTAAGTCAAGACCGTTCACCGTGGGTGCTAGGTGGGGTTGTGATGGTACCATTTGTGGACGTGCTAATGAACCGATTTAGATAAAATTTATGATTTTTTTCATGGCATGTACCATATTCATCGACTGACGAAAATAGTAATGAATAACCGCATCTATCTCGTCATTACGATTTGTTTGATATATTACTCAATATTTCTTCCCATTGAAAATTGCTGGGCGGGAAAATAGAGGTACCATTTGTGCACGTGCCAATGAACCGATTTAAATAATATTTGTAACTGGTTCGTGCCATGAACCATATTCATCGACTGACGAAAACAGATTTTGAAAATCTTTCATAACCTCGGAGGAGTTTGAGTTACAGACAGACAGACAGACAGACAGACGGACAGACACGTTTCCCCACACTGATAGCATAAAGCACCTTTCGGTACTTAATAATAAATGGAGACCATGGAAAAGAGAACTGGAATTAATCAAGGGAATAGAGGTGCCTCGAGCAATAGGATTTCGTCAATCCAATAAATTCCAAGAGATTCACGTGATAAGAGATGCCTCCACGAAAGCATATTGTGCTGTTGCTTACTTCCGATGGAAGGAACAAAATCAGAACTGGAATTCGACTCTATTAACGTCCAAAACAAAGATAGCACCTATGAAAGAAATAACTCTACCCAAATTGGAATTGTTAGCAGCAGTACTCGCCACACGCTCGATGAAGACACTAAGTAAAGCCTATCCAGAATGCGAATTCTATTATGGACAGACAGTAAAATAGTTTTGGCGTGGGTCAAAAATATAAAAGTAACATGCAATTCGTAAAAAACCGAATTAAAGAATTCTTGGATAACACATCGAGTACACAGTCTGAATGTACTATGAATGAAAAAAACAATCCTGCCGATAGACTGTTCCGAGGACAAGGACTACAACACCTATTCCTGGTGGAGAGGAC
Source organism: Rhysida immarginata (assembly GCA_023313115.1). Taxonomy (NCBI): domain Eukaryota; kingdom Metazoa; phylum Arthropoda; class Chilopoda; order Scolopendromorpha; family Scolopendridae; genus Rhysida; species Rhysida immarginata. The sequence goes on from JAHWFO010034030.1 coordinate 440,097, forward strand.
CCTCATGGATCCGAGAGGAAATAATAAATAACACGCTCCCACAAATTGATGAATTTGTTGAACTAGAACAATTAGTTGCTATCACGGTGGCGCCAACTAGAAAACTAGAACCCGTATTTGACTTTAAAAATTACAGTTCGTAACTGAAAGTATTGCGTGTGATGGCCTGGATTCTTAGATTTAGTAAAAATGCACGAAAGAAGGGGGTTCAGGGGCCCCTGAGAGCCGAAGAAATAACTGAATCAGAACTACAGTGCGACCAAAAATGAAAAGGACACAATGATGTTTTGGGTAGTTCAAGGAAAATACATGCAATATTCAGATTTTTTATGTAGGCATGTCTCCCTACAATGTACGCAATGGTTTGGCTCAGTTGTAAAAAAAATATACCGCTTTTTCGTGGAACATACCATTTAATTGAAATCACCACATTTGATAACGCCCAAAAAATAAAAGGACAGCTTTGTTTCCACTGTGATTTTGGCAGCTTAACAAGACAGACAACAAGGTAATGCGTCTCCTTTTACTTTCTAGTGCATTATATACACTATATGATCACAAATACCCGGACACATGCACGTTTGCGCTCTAGCCACGATTTCATGGAAATCA
>JAHWFO010034030.1:450708-466246 GCA_023313115.1 Rhysida immarginata
AGGAAGCACTCCTTTAGCTCCGTGATGTATTGAGCAAATGGGAAGCAAGTAAATAGAAGAATCGGCGACCGCTAGACTGCACAAAGTGATGAATGGCCAAGTTTTGCTTCAACACATCGAGAGAAGAGTGGAAATTGCAACAACACTAAGTATACATCTGAGGTAAGATTACGTGAGTAAGAAATTATTGGAGCGGTCCATCCATTGTGAGCCTTTAAAAAGATTTTTTTCGAATTTTCATTAAGACTTTTTACTGTATTAATTCAAAGCATTTTCATGTGTTTATTTTTAAGATATTGCAAAATTTAATTTAATTTTTTGAGATTGTTCTGTTTAAATCCAAGTGTAATTATCCCGGGCAACGCCGGGTACCTTTGCTAGTTTCAAATAATTTCGAACGACACATCTGGACCTTTGAATTTTACGAGATATGGCAGCCAATGCTAGTATTTGATCGTAAAGTGAGTCGATCTGGCCCTTGTCATATTCAGATAAGCTGCTACCCCTTGGCATATTGAAAATTTGGAGGAAGACAAATAGCAGTTGACAAGCCAAAAACGATGTCTTTAATTTTTGAACACCTGATTTTTAGCATATTTTTGCATAGATATGAAGTACATGCACATTCTGGTTGAAGGGGTGGGTGATGCTTGTATTTCTTTTAGTGCCCTTTTTCACGGGAACAGAAATTATAGTTAAATATTCACTCATTTTAGGCTTTAAAGCAAAAAATGAGGGTGTCTTATAATAGTTGAACACACTGTATCACCTAGACTTCCTGTATTTCATATTTTTCGTAGAATGAATAGTCCCTTTGCTCTGTGTTGTATTGATTGAGATATTATTTAACCAACTGGGAGTTATAATTTAATTTTTTGAGATTGTTCTCTTTTCCTACAAGTGTAATTATCCCGGGCAACGTTGGCTACCTCTGCTAGTAGTGATAATAAAGGACGAACAAAAACCAAGAATGTTTTGGAAACTTGGAAGATTAGTCGAAGAACACACAGGAAGAGATGGACGATACTGCTCATATACGAGGCTCGTCCAGAAAGTAAGTTCCGTTCGGTAATAAAAACAAAACTACTACATATATATTCAAAATTTTTTCTTTACCAGATTCTATGTACCTTTAACTATTTTTCCACATAGTTTCCAAGTTTATTTAAGCACTTCTCATAGCGCTCAATGTACTTCCGCATGATCATTTCGTAGAAGCTGCCGCCGGTGAAGAAAGTCACGCATTTTTCACTGTTCTTCGTCGCTGAAATGCTTGCTGCCGATGAACTCCTTTAGCTCCCGAAACAGGTGGTAGTCACTGGAAGTTGTTCCCAACTAATCAGATCTTTTGTTTGGGAACAACTTGACCACCCGCCTTACAGTCCGGACCTCGCATCCAGTGGCTACCACCAGTTCCGGGATCTAAAGGAGATCATCGGCAGCATGCATTTCAACAACGACGAACAAGTGAAAACTGCGTGACTTTCTTCACCGGAGGCGGCTTCTACGAAGTGATCATGGGGAAGTACATTGAGTGCTATGACAAGTGCTTAAATAAACTTGGAAACTATGTGGAAAAATAGTTAAAGGTACATAGAATCTGGTAAAGAAAAATTTTGAATATACAGGGTGGTCATAAATTATTAAGCACATTTTGACAGTGAATATTTTATTAACCAAGAAATGTACACACTTCTTGTGAAAATCATTGAAAAGTACAACTCAAACAGTTTGTCAGGTGTCACTATCACCACCAGGCGGCAGCACTGTTTGGCGTAGGAACACAAAACGCGAAAATGGCGACCGTGCAGCAGAAAGCAATGTGCGTTCTTTGGTTTCATGAGCAGAAATCCGTGATAGCAGTTCAAAGGCAATTCCGCTTGGAATATGGACAACCTGCTCCTGGAAAGGATTCCATAAAGCGGTGGTATCAGCAGTTTAAGGACACTGGAAGCGTAGCCCACAAGAAAGGTGCTGGTAGGCCTACCGTCAGTGAGGAAGTCATTGAGAAGGTGCGAGATGCGTTCCAACGGAGCCCTACGAAGTCGACTCGGCGCGCCAGCTTGGAATTGCGAGTCCCACGATCTACGGTGATGAAAGTGATGCATAAGCGTTTGAAATTGTATGCCTACAAAGTTCAGATTGTTCAGGAACTAAAGCCCGACGATAAACCGCAACGGTTTGCATTCGCGGAGCTCATTCTGCACAAAATTGATGTGGACAACACGTTCTTGGATAAAGTGGCTTTCTCAGATGAGTCAACATTTCATGTTTCCGGGCGTGTGAACAGACACAACTGTCGCATTTGGGGATCAGAGAACCCTCGTGAAGTCCGTGAACATGTTAGAGACAGTCCAAAGGTCAAAGTGTGGTGCGCGTCGACAGTCAATGAAGTGATTGGACCATTCTTCTTCACAGAGCAGTCGGTGAATAGCATCACGTACCTTGATATGCTGCAATGTTATGCTATACCGCAGCTTGAACAACGACAACCAGATGTTATTTTTCAACAGGATGGTGCACCGCCACACTGGGGAACGATTGTGCGGCGATACCTGGATGAACAATTTCCTGGTCGTTGGATTGGCCGCGGGGGGCCGATTTCATGGCCTCCGCGATCTCCTGACATCACACCACTCGATTTTTTCTTGCGGGGATATGTAAAGGACCGCGTGTACTCCAGCAAAGTGCGTGATCTTGATGAATTGAAGGAAAGGATTGTGGCCGTCATTGCAACAGCGACACCTGAAATGCTGCGGAATACATGGCGTGAAATCGAATATCGAATGGATATTCTGCGAGTCACTGCAGGAGCACACGTGGAAGTGCTGTAACTTCGAAATATTACGGAAAAAACTGTTTGAGTTGTACTTTTCAATGATGTTCACAAGAAGTGTGTACATTTCTTGGTTAATAAAATATTCACTGTCAAAATGTGCTTAATAATTTATGACCACCCTGTATATGTGGTAGTTTTATTTTTATTACCGAACGGAACTTACTTTCTGGACGAGCCTCGTACAATTAAAACTACCAATGGGCTCATTTGAAGAACCACAGAGCATCTCTATCTCTTAGAGCTAGATTTATTTAACTAATGATATATTTCTTATTTATTCTCTTAGATTAGTTCAACCTGCGGCAGGGAGGATGTTGAAAACCAAGTTACAGACCAGATGACGCTGTCCAGCCATAAACTTTAGATTCCGTTTTTTACCCCCAGGAATTGTAAAGTGGCCTGGGTCCACTCCCTCAACTCAGGAAGTTTTGCTCCCCTTTTTTCGAAAACCAGTTGTTGCCTTAACTCCATAAGAAAAGAATGTAACAGACTCTCACTCAAATAGTTTATAATTTAGTTTTAACCCTTAGAACTGTTTTTTGGTGTGGTTATTTAAATGCATTTAACATCAGCATTTTCCACAGGGTTCCTAAGTAGCTTGTGTCAAAGGCGTTAAAACTTAAACTTGAATAACGCATCAAATACAAAGGCATTAAAAAGCAAAACAACACAGTTTAATAAACAAAGCAGAATAACAAAAACAAATAACAATCAACAACAAAGCAATCAATCATAATAAGCAAATAAGCAACAATATAACAGAAACGCTGCTTTTAACCCACAAAGCAAAGAAAGTAAATGTTACCTACTATCATACTAATGATAGAAGAAAACACCTCTTATCCACAAAATATTTTTACTGGACATATACGTATTTCGAACCCTTTGGGTTCATTATTCAATGCCAAAGGAATAATCGATACAAATCGCAAAACATATATTTATAGGGAACAGGTTACCGATCCTCCTGTCACTGCTACCTCGCAAAAAGGACAGCCAATGAAGAACGAGGGAACCTCTTCTTACAAAAGCGCGGACCTAGGAGAAATACCCAGGCCGCCAAATAAAACAAGATACAAAAAGCGATAATAAAATCTATACAAAACAAAAACAAAAAATGGAAAAAAGAACAAAACCTCACACATTAGACAAAAACAAAAATCAACAATCAGACAGCTTCAATGATTTAATTAATGTTGAATCCCCTATACGCTTAGTCAGAACCCGCCGTTTTCGACTGGGGGCGCCTCTCGTGATGGTCAATAAAAAGAATTGGCGTGAGCGGCTGCTAAAACCAAAGCAAAACATACGAGCATTGTCTCTTACATATCAATGATTAAATAATTATTTTAACTATTTGTTTTAGTTTATTTTATTCTAATAATGGAGGATACCTTGAAAATAATGAGAGTTGGTTTTAATGCAGTAAAATATAAAGCTGATTTCTTTTGTATATCATCAATAAAAAAGGGTAAAAAACTACTACAGAGCAACCATGTACACGATCTGTATGCGGTCCAACAAGGTAGCTTTAGTACATTTAAAGCTAAGTGTCTTCGAGAGACCAGCATAAGTAAACCACCTTATGAAATAAGAATTGAGGTAACATATTTCATTTTTCAAAATAATGGCTTAATAATATTTATAGGATAAAAATGTGAAGGTGCCTTCCTAATGAAGATGATATTTTCAAGGTTGATAATGAAAGAAATCTTGTTGAAGCCTATTGCAAATGCAAAGCTGGTTTATCTAGAAAATGCAAGCATATTGCTGCTGTCATCCAAGCCATCAACACACAACGAGTCAATTCCAAGACCACAATTCCACAACAAGGGCTTAAACCGAGTGAAATGAAAGAGGAATTATATGCAAAAAGTGAAACAATTGAAAATTTGTTTTCATTGCGGCAATCAAAAACAATAGATAATGATTTTTCAATTGATAAAAAGAGAGATGAATGAACATTACATTGCATTACAGTACACTGCTCAGCTTCTCTCCTCACGCCAAAAGCTTGTTCTCATTCTCATCAGAGGGCGCCAAACGTAGTTCAACCGCAGCGTGTCTCCATTCAGTAGTGTGTCTGGGTTCTTCCTGGCGATTTCCAGTGTTTCAAAAGCATCGAGTGCGTTCCTGTTTCTCACGTGTCTAATCAGTGAATTATTCGATGTTTATCGAAAGCCAACGCACACCGATGTTTATATACACCACGATTCCAACCATTGTTGGAGCCAAAAGTTGTCGGCCTTTGTGTTCCTAATTGATAGGGCACTCAATTTACCCTTGTCCAAGGAAAGGTTTAAGACGGAAATACAACGAATACAGGAGATTGCTAGATCGAACGGGTATAAAATTGGACTCGTCAAAGACCTGCTTCGAAGAAGAAGTTTCGTCAAGGAAGTAAAAGACTCAACGACCCTCAGCAATAAACCTACTTCAACATACAGATTACCGATTGCTTTCAATAGGACTTTGACTGCCAAATTACGATCCATTTTTAAAGAAGCGAACTTGACTATTGCCTATAAAAATCCAAACGTATTGAGGAACCTCTTGGGAAACCCAAAGGACAAAACTCCTCCTTTACTCCAACCAGGGATATACGAAATAGCATGTGGGAAATGTTCCAAGGTCTACCGAGGGGCAACCTGCAGGAATATCCTCAAAAGATTTAAGGAACACACAGCCCATGCCAGACACGGACGCCCAGAAAAATCAGCTGTGGCTAAGCACATGCTGGATACAGGACACGATATTTTATTGAAGGACTGCAAACTGATTAGACACGTGAGAAACAGGAACGCACTCGATGCTTTTGAAACACTGGAAATCGCCAGGAAGAACCCAGACACACTACTGAATGGAGACACGGGCCCCATAGGGGATTCAACATTAATTAAATCATTGAAGCTGTCTAATTGTTGATTTTTGTTTTTGTCTAATGTGTGAGGTTTTGTTCTTTTTTCCATTTTTTGTTTTTGTTTTGTATAGATTTTATTATCGCTTTTTGTATCTTGTATTATTTGGCGGCCTGGGTATTTCTCCTAGGTCCGCGCTTTTGTAAGAAGAGGTTCCCTCGTTCTTCATTGGCTGTCCTTTTTGCGAGGTAGCAGTGATAGGAGGATCGGTAACCTGTTCCCTATAAATATATGTTTTGCGATTTGTATCGATTATTCCTTTGACATTGAATAATGAACCCAAAGGGTTCGAAATACATATATGTCCAGTAAAAATATTTTGTGGATAAGAGGTGTTTTCTTCTATCATTATGTCGCTTTCCACAGTAATTCAACGTTTTTCATACTATCTAACACAGGGCGATAATCATCCTCAAAATACTGCTGGCTGAGCGCTCTCGTGAGCAGAGAAAGAAAACTGTCTGGGCCATAGATAACGCCTTTATTAGACACAGTGAAAGTTGGGTTGGATAACAGGGATATAAAGTAGGAAACAGAGAAGACAAGAAGACGGTTAAGCGAGTAAAAACAGCCAAATACGACTGTAAAACACAAATCGGTGCGAACTTGCCTACGATAATCTCGGCTTACCGACGGAGCTACGATGATTCTCTGGGACATCTGATGAGATGGAGACCCGGCGTGAGGAAAAGAGATGGCGGAGACCAAGGACACAGAGAGGGGATCGACCAGGTGTCGAGCAAAGCCGCCCCCAAGCAATGCTCAACGAGACTGGGAACCCATCCGTAGGGCCATCGACAATCGGCGGACAACCAATTCCGAGGTCCGATCTCGCATCAGCAGTCGCCCAGCGACAATCTCTGCCCAACCAGCGAGCGATGTCTTACAATCTGCTCCCCTGGCCGATCAGTCGCCAACTCTGCCTCTCCAAAACTCGGAGAGAAAATCTGTCTACAACTTCATAAAAAAGCCGACACAAGTCGATCAACCAATCAACTGACAACCAAACCCGTCGAATCCCGGGTTATCCGTTCCAAGAAAAAGAGTCACTCTCTCACAAAAGACGAAACTAAGAAAAATGCGCTAATTAAGCTGACTCCTCTGTCCAGGAGCGGAAAAGGGTCATAAAACCCACATATGGCAACGAAAGGCTATTCAGCACGGGGAAGAACCACTCCCAATGAGGTCAAAGATCTCCCGCTGAATAGCCAAGCCCTAAACAAGAAGAGAGGCTTAATTAAATATTCAGAGGGCAAAAACCCATGAATATTACAAAAAAGCTAAAATATGGAACCAAGCATCAGCTCCATGAGAAAAAGCTATCATGTGTAAATACACAGAGCGAAAGAAAAGGGACGGAGGGACTGCACAATCACCATAGCGCCCCCCTCCGTCAACGAATCTGAAGATTGGAAAAATTCCAATCGGAGGATTCAAATCAGCAGTCCTGACCGAAAACAGCAGGACGCCAGCGTCGCAACAGCAACGAAGATTCCGTCAACCCAACCTAACACTAACCATTAAAAAACGCACGCTACAAAAACACAAGCTACTTAAAGGTTAAAGTGAACCAAACGTGAAGAGTTGAGACCAGAAGAACAACAGTCAAAAATTACACAACTTGCACTATGAGACTCTTCCTCGTCCGCCGTACTGTCTAGACCACTTACCACTTTTTAACATTTGGACTTTTTTTTAATTTTTATTTTTATTTTTGTTTGGAGAGAGAAGGTGAACACTGAAGCAGCTGTCAAAAACACCTTTGAGGAGTTTAAGCCCAGAATGCCAGATTTGTACGAAACTGGCATAAAGACACTAACTAGTATCTCGATGGGATAGACGTGACTAATAAAAGTCAGTTTCCACTAGCTACTGTCGTTTGAAGTTTCACTACGAAATCAGCCATTTCAAGTGCAACAATCTGATACGTGATATCCAAATATGATAAAATCTTGAAAGACACGAGAAATACTTACAGGTATTGGACATTGAAACTGAAACACCTGGTAGAAATCCAAAATCTTTATTTAATAAGGTGTTGGGGCACCGTGGGCAGCCAGCACAGCAGCAACACGTCTTGGGAAGGATCGGTAGAGGTCCTGCACAGTTTGCAGAGGAATTTGCAGCCATTCCTCTTGAAGCACAGTTGCAAGTTCAGCACGTGTACGCGGTGGGGGGAAATGTTTCCTCACTCGTTCCTCTAAGATACCCCACACAGGCTCGATAATGTTGAGATCCGGCGATTGAGCGGCCCACGGCAGATGCTGAAGCTCATTGTCATGCTCATCAAACCACTCTGCGATAATTTTTGCAGTATGAATGGGGCAGTTATCATCCTGGAACACTGCACCACCGTCTGGGAAGAGTGTTTGAACCATAGGGTGTAAATGGTCCTCCAAAATGGTCTTATAGTCCTTGGCAGTGATACGTCCCCCAAGAACAATTAGTGGACCCAATGTGCACCATGATATTGCACCCCAAACCATTACTGATCCACCTCCGTGTTTGATTGTGGGTGCCAAGCAGTCTGGGTTGTAGGCATCAGAGGGGCTCCTCCAGACGAATACCCTTCCTGTTGTTTGGAAGACAGTGTAGCTGGACTCATCCGAGAATATGACGCGTTTGAGGTCATCCAACGTCCAGGTTTTATGCGTCCGGCACCACTGAACCCGCTCGGAGGCATTTGTACTACTGATGAAAGGCTTCGGTATAGCAACCCTGCTATGGATGTTGGATTTATGCAGGTAACGACGGATTGTCTTCGTGCACACAGGTTCCTGGAGGTGTGTATTCATTTCTGCTGCGGTGGTTTTCCGCTTTCGTGCAACAATCCTGGTCAATGTCCTGACGTCTCTTTCCGACAACGTCCGTTTTCCCCTGCAGTTGCTCCTCCTGCACGTGGTTCGTCCTTCCTGTTCATATGCACACACCACCCTGGATACTGTAGCACGTGAGACATCACAAAGTGTGGCAGTTTTGGACACAGATGCACCTGCTAGGTGCGCCCCAACAATCTGCCCTCTTTTGAAGTCGGATATGTCTCCCATTCTGGTGCTCTGCACACACAATTTGAAGCTTACTATCGAACTTTTCTACTGGAGTGACTACCAAGACCTCTGACACGTGATTCATTGATATGCATACGATTAATTACCTAGCAGAAGGTTCTATTCAGCCCTGGGGGTAACCAGTGCTATTTGCGAAGGTGTTTCAGTTTCAATGTCCAATACCTGTATGTTCAGCATTAAATAAACATCACAAAAATATATTAAAACCTTTTATATATTTTTTTCTTACACTATTATTTACAATAATTTATCTTCTTGTTCATCACGAAGTGTTTGGTTTTTTATCAGAGTTTGTATCGAGCAACTTCTTCAAATAATTGACAAACATGGCAACATTATTGCCTTTCTTTGCAGAAATAGGAAGAATCGATAAGTTTGTTTTTTTCTTCCAGCTTTCCAAATTGTCCGATGAAGATTCAATATCTATTTTATTTCCAATAATAGCCTGCGGACGCTGTGACAACCCTTCTTTATACTGTTCTAATTCATATTTTAATACATCTAATTGTTCCCAAGGATCTGTCACGGACAAATCAATGACATACACTAGGCAGCCGCACCTCTCGATGTGGCGTAAAAATGAGAAACCTAGTCCACGGTTTTTGTGAGCATCTGGTATCAGGCCTGGGATATCTGCAACTGATAATAAAAAACATTTTTAAGTGCATTGAGCGATGCAAATTTTTAATTTAAATTATGCAATTAAGCAATTTTTAATTAAGCAACGAGGATAAGTCAATATACATCATATTGCCATTAAAAAGGATGTTACACCTCATATATTTCAGCGAAGGTTTTCTCCCGAAGGCAATTAGGGGACCAGCAAAGAAGTGAACTAAAAAAATAATGTTTAGAATCGCCCGTAAAAAATAATGCTTGAAATGTAGCATATGCTTAAGAGGCTTATTTACTTTTCTGTGTTCATTTGTATGAGAATAGCACGTATATTCATGCAGATATAGAAAGGTTTCTTTAAAAAGGTCGAAATGTTTTCGTAAGTTTTTTGTTTATAACACGCAGGATTTTCAACCCAATGCAATGCCATTTACAGGAAACTTTGGTAATTTTGTTTTGTATAATTTTGGATTTTGTATAACTCTTGCCAATTGTATGGAATCTGTATCTCTCCAAGGTCCGCGCCAAGGTGATCTAGAACAAGGTGGGGGTCAGTTTGCCGGAAGTAGTAAAAATTGCCTTACTGCGCAAGCGTATTTTGACGTCACTAGATGACATCGAAACCTATACCCGCTAAATCGAAACCTCAACAGAAACTAAAACATGGCGGCAATGAAAGCAGTCGTGCGATAGCCACACTTGACGACTCGTTCATTTCCTTTCTACTATATATTTTAATTAAATAATAATGCCATTATATGAAGGGACTTACGGAATTTATAATCATTGTAAAATGTGCTTACGTATTATCTTTTTAATGTGAACACAGGGTGCGTTGATGTTAACTATCAGCACATCGCGCGATAACTGATCATGCGACCAAGGTAAGTGAAATTTAATGAGACTAAATAGAAAAAGGGTTATATATCAGTTCGTTAGAAGGGGAGTGGGTGTCTTTAAAATGTAAAATCATTTACCTTGGTCTCGTGTTCACTCATCGTGCAATGTGCGGATAGTTAAGCGAACACAGAGACAAGGACGATAACGTATTTCTCATTATCATTAGGCCTAGTTATCATTCCTCGTTAAGATTTCGAAATTGATTCGTCGGAACCGTTGGCAGTTAAGAGACAGATGATAATTTCGATATTATTTCTTAATAACTTTATTTCTGCAGGCATTAGGAAAGTTTAATTTATAAAACAGTAAGTTTACAAATAAACGTTTCTTCAGAAATCAACCTAAGAGTTTTGTTTTTTTACGTGAAAACGTTTTCTTTTGTGACCAGAATAATGGCTACCGCACACGCCGGAAGTAAAGCCATAAGTCATCCAGTGACGTCACAATACGCATGCGCGTTAAGCACTTCTGACAAACTGGACCTACCTGTTATTCTAGATTACCTTGGGTCCGCGCTTTTATTATTATTATTTTTTTTTTTTTTTTTTTTTTTTGTGCGAGGTGTTGATTGACTCTCCCATTGGACGTTTGACGTGTTCGCTGATTGGTCCTTTGGGAGAGAGTCAACAGCCCCTCTTTTTCTTATAAACAGCTTGCTTTGTAAAAAATTTCCCTATTTTGCGTTGAATAATGATCTCAAAGCGATCGAAATACATATTCGCCCATTAAAACGTTTGCGGACAAGAGGTTCGTCTTTTTTTGCATCATGTCTTTATCCACAGTATATTCCCACTTCTCACAGGAAACTTGACAAACTACAATACAGACAACACCCTGCAATCAGAATAGAAAAATATTAAATATCTGATGAAATATGAGCATTTTTACTAAATATGAGCATTTTTACTAACCCAACTGCGCATGCGCATGCGTTACCAAATTGTCTTGTGCATAATTTATTAGCCAAATGTATAGAGCTACTCATATAAAAAGCCCAAGCAAATATCGTGAAAATTCAGAAAGATATCGCCAATAGAATGAGTTGAATTTCAGTTGCTCTCAAAAATAAACAAAACGATAAGGGGCTTTCTCCAAATTTTTATTTTTGTATCTGACACTGGTATCAACTTCTTCTCCTTACGCTGATATGAAGCCAATCTGCCTAAATTAAGTCAATATGAACTCAACATGCCTTCATATCACTGTAAGGAGAAGAAATCGATACTGGCGTCAGATGTAAAAATAAAAATTTGCACCAAACCCTTTATCGTTTTGTTTATTTTTGAGAGCAACTGACATTCAACTCATTCGATAGAAAATATCTTTCTGAATTTTTGCGATATTTCCTTGAGCTATTTACAAGAGTAGTTCTATACATTTGGCTAATAAATTATGTAAAAGACATCTTTGGTAGCGCATGCGCAGTTAAACATTATTTAGTAAAAATGCTCATATTTCATCAAATATTTAATATTTTTCTATTCTGATTGCAGAGTGTTGTCTCTACTGTAGTTTGTCAAGTTTCCTGAAAATGGCATTGCATTGGGTTGAAAACTCTGCATGTTATAAACAATATACAATACTCATCTCCAAAAAAGTTGGGACAGTGCAACATATAAGAAGAACTCCAACACATTTGTTTGGATTATTGTATTGCCGTTTATTTCAACGCATTACAATACATAAACGATAAATTAGGCATGGGATCACATATCTTATATGCTTAAAGAAAGATACAGGTGGTTTTCCTGTTTGGCACGTGCAACACACTCCCAAAAAAAGTTGGTACAGCACAGCGTTTACCACGGTGTGGCGTCACCTCTCCTCTCGATGACACACTGTAATCTTCTGGGCATCGATGACACCAATCTTTCTAACACCGTAACCGGAATTCTGTCCCATTCCTGTTGGATATAGGTTTTCAGCTGTTCAACTGTCCGGGGTCGTCGCTGTCGTATTTTCGTTTAATAATACGCCAAACGTTTTCTATAGGCGACAGATCCGGGCTGCAAGGGGGCCAATCCAACTTACGAATGCGCTGCCGACGTAGCCATGCAGAAGTTATGCGGTCTGGCGTTGTCTTGTTGAAACATACACTGACGTCGTCCAAACAGGCGCCTCTTAGATGGCACCATAGCTTGTTCCAGGATCTGTATATACGCTTCAGCATTGACGGTGCCATTGCAGATGTGCAAGTCTCCCATTCCATGGCCACTAATACAGCCCCAGACCGTGACAGACGGTGGTTTCTGTACCGAACGCCTGTAGCACGCGGGAATATCTTTTTCGTCTTTGGTCCGGAGTGTACGGCGTCCATTATTTCCGTAAACAATCGTAAAGGTTGATTCATCAGACCACAATATGTTCTTCCAGCATGCTTGGGACCAATTGCGATGGGCTCGAGCCCATATCAGACGGCGACGTTGCTGTCGTTTGTTGATGTATGGCTTCCGTCGTGCACAGTATAACTTAAGTTTGCATTTGTGGATGCACCGGCGTACAGTATTCGACGATAATGGCTTCCCGAAGAAATCGCGGGCCCACGTGGCTATGTCCGTAATCGCAGCATTCCTATGCGTGACGCAGTGACGTCGGAGGATCCGAAGAGCTCGAGCATTCAGAATAGGTTTTCTACCTTGGCCTTTCCGAACTGTGATCTCACCACTATCTCGGTAGTGCTTGATAATATTATGTACTGTAGATGATGACAGGTTAAATCTTCTGGCTATTGCATGCTGAGAAACATTGTTTGTGAATTCTTGAATGATTCAAACACGAAGATCTTCGCTAACTGGCTTGCCTCGACCCATCGTTCCGAATAAGTTACCTGAACGACGGATGGCAACTGTTATTTATACGGAATGTAGTACGACGTCATCATTCTAGATTATTCCCGAACAATTCGGAAGGTTCCACTACTAATGGCGCTTTCTACAACGCATGTCCCTACTATTTTGGAACGTGTTGCAACACCCCCATTCAAAATGAACGTCCCGGCCACGATACAAAATGTTTTGGTGCACACAGTATATTTATGTCATTTCATAAACGTATCTGCTATTTTGTATTCGCGAGAAAGTTTTATTATCCCTTTTTGTTTGTTCTATATATTTTGCACTGTCCCAACTTTTTTGGAAATGAGTATTGTATTTACGAAAACATTTTGATTTTTTTAAAGAAAACTTTATATCTCCATGAATACACGTACAATTCTCATACAAATGAACACAGACAAGTAAAGGCAGCTTCTTAATCAATGCTACAGTTACAATGCATTTCAAGTATTATTTTTTACAGGGCGATCCCAAACGTTATTTTTATGGTTCATTTTGTTGCTGGTCCCCTATTTGGCTTCGCTAAAATATATGAGGTGTAACATGCTGTTTACACCCCTGAAGTTTAAGGATAATTCGTCATGTATTTTTCTAGATATTCGACAAAACGTCTGAAATCGAAAGTGTCCGATTACTTTTGGGTAGATAGTGCATACGGGGGACGGACATTGTGCAAATTTTTAACGGCCATCTTATATGTAATTTTGCATTCTTTTCAATAGAGATTCAGACGATAGCAATTTTGATGGTTTTCCTTAATGCAATGTTAGCTGATTTTTTAAAAATAAGGATACACAAACGGTACAAAAACTAATATACACTGTCATATCAATGAATTATGACCAGCATCCCTTCAAGGCACACACGTGGTTCGCCCCAGCAACGATTACACATTGCAAAATTGGCATAACAGGCTGAGAAAGCTTTAAAGCTGGTGCATCAAACGGCAGGTGCACGAGCCTCAAGATGGGTAAACGTGTATGTGTAAACGAGCCTTGTAGTAAGTGTATGTCACCTTAGGAACACGATCCGCAACGTGAGAGCATTACGTGGCAAGACGCTCGGGGCGTGGGCAAACAGTCATGTTACGTCAGTCATGGTTTTCACACAAGAGTCGCTTTGTTAGAAGTTTATTTTACCGAAAAATCGTACCAAATTCAGCGCTTTCAAAGGAAGCATTCTGATTTTCTATACCAAGGTAAACTGGTTTCGCTAGACAAGCTGTGTGTATCACAAGTCTAAAAATGCTGATGGGGTGTGAAGTTCAACTACATGCAGGAACATTCTTGTGCGTAAAACTCTTGCACTTAAAATCTTAAACCATTTGCAGTAAACAATGTGCTTTTCTGAATCCAAAGAACGAAGCTCTTGACCTACCCGAATTCAGTACGGCCGTAACTTTAGATGTTTAGTATCCCACTGGTAGGCTGAATACGATCCGAAGTGATTTCTGCAGAGCACTGCAGGGAAAATTGAATTTTCTCCTAAAAAGTAGTCATTACTGTCAGGCATTTTTAGGTGGCCTGTCTCGTGAAACCGGTTACAAGTTCATAAACAATAGTTTTTCCGGAATAAGAGCATGCGGAAACGTTTTTTGAAAGTGCTTATGCAATGTTGGTACCATTTTTCCACAAAATAAACTTCTAACAAAGCGACTCTCCATTATTGCAAGAGCATCATAACTGACTTAACGCCACTGCATGCCCGCATCCACATAAACATCGTGTCACTTGGTGCTCTCATGTTGCGTAACACGTTCCTAAGGTGACATACAATTACCACAAGCAGCAATATTCAGATACCTTTTATGGTTTTGCTGCACATGCGTTTTAAACTTGGAGTTCGGGGAATTTTGAATCATCCTGTATTAGGGTCAAAACAGTAATTGTTTATTTGTGTCTTGTTTCTGATTTTTGTCAATCTTGGGAGGGACAATTTCAGTATTGAACAAACTTTTAAACTAACCTGAGATTTGTGTATAATCATCAAAATGAATTACTCCAATATGAGGGTTGAGTGTTGTAAATGGATAAGAAGCTACTTTCGGCTTTGCTCTGGAAATTGCTCGTAACAATGTCGATTTACCAGCATTTGGAAATCCTATCTGGAAAATATAACCAACCACAGGATATACAAAAAAACGTCTTGTATACATTTTAAACAATCTCACAGAATAAGACAATGATTTTAATATACGAGGCATGTTTTTTAAGTAAGTACCATTTTGGAATTAAAAAAAGACGTGCAAAGATATCGCAATAATTTTATTTTTACATGAAAGCCTGTACCTTAATCTACTTTTCTACATAATTTCCGGGAATATTGAGGCACTTGTCATAACGTGGCACCAGTTTTTGAATACCC
>JAHWFO010034030.1:481278-552519 GCA_023313115.1 Rhysida immarginata
CTGGATCATCCGCCCACGAACGGGCAGCAACTATCTTCGGCTCTGCAGACTATCTGGTGTCAACTGCCTCCAGAAGTGTACCAGGGACTTGCAGACTCACTACCACGCCGTATTGCTGCACTCCACAGGGCCAGAGGTGGCCCGACCAGATATTAAGTAACTATCCCATGAGTTTTGCTAACTCAGTGTATATTCCCTCCCAAACTTAAACACCTGGACTCTGTAAGCCCTTCTTCATTATGCTATGACGATTTTTGTCCGACCAGTAGACGCAATTATGCCTGTTCACTAATCCGTTCAGGTGAAATTTAGCTTCGTCAGTCCATAAAATGCGGTCCAACACGTTTGGTTCTTCATCCAGAATGTCATACAACCAACCAAAGACGGCGGCCATAGTCAGTTTCCTTCTGTAGCACCTGAACCCTATTCTTTTAATGCATCGTTTCACTGAAGTCTGGGAAGCATCGTGCTGCCGGCTGAATGGGTGAGTTGATGTAGAAGGAAGGTCCATCCGTCTACAATGGATATCTGGCGTTACTATTGTTTAAATTTGCCCAAGATTGTGACACACAGCGCGCTCCTGTGGCGAGTTAGTGCAACTTACTTTTTTGATCTCCCCTCGTAGTATGGTTGATTCTAAGCAAAAAAGTACATATGAACATGGGGTTCGAATTTGGACGAGGACCGAAATATGAACACAAATAACACATAGCATAGTGAAGTTTGGGGGAATAATAGGGTACATAGAATTGTGTAGACACTTAAAATTTGATCGAATTCCAACAAGTGGTTTCCAAGTTACATAGTCAACATCGTAGCACGTGCTCACATGTGAGTACTAACCACCACGTGTTACGATGTTGACTATGTAACTTGGAAACCACTTGTTGGAATTCGATCATTGGAATTCGTTGGAGAAATTTAGCATTCCAGATCTTAATACGAGATCTGTTTAAAAAATACATAGACTGACGTCATAAAACAAAATATACTTTATTCAGAAGTTACACATCTGGGTCCCCTTCAAAGTACTCTCCTCCCCGACGCACACACTTATCCCAACGGTGTTTCCACTTTTGGAAACAGTCCTGGAACGCTTCTTTTGTGATGTCCTTCAGCGCCTTCGTCGCATTTGCCTTTATGTCGGGAATCGTCTCAAATCTCCTTCCTTTCAAAGGTCTTTTGAGTTTGGGAAACGAGAAGAAGTCACAAGGAGCGAGGTCAGGTGAGTAGGGTGGGTGAGGAAGAACAGTGATCGAGTGTTTGGCCAAAAACTCTCGAGTTCTGAGGGCTGAATGGGCTGGAACGTTGTCGTGACGAAACAACCAGTCACCTCTCGTCCACGTTTCTGGCCTTTTCCACTCGTCCAGTGGCAGTTTTTCCGAGTTTAACACAAAATTTCACAGCAACTCTTTGCTCGTTCAAGTCACTCATTCTAAAAATCCGCCAAACGAAAAAAAACACACTTCACAAACAACCGCGTAGCTAATCAACCAATACTCATATTTGCAGTCAAAAAACTGCCTTGTAATCAGCGGATCTGTCAGAAGATGGCGACACCAAGCGATTTTGATTGGGACCAACAGGGCCCGCGCAATTCAAACAGTCTACGTATTTTTTGAACAGACCTCGTATCATAACATTTCATTAATGAAAATAATTTTCACGTATCCATTTCAATACTCACGAATAATTTACGTACCTTAACTTCTCCAGTATGTTTTACCTCTGCAACAGCACTCATGACTTCTTTTAAGTCCTTCAATAATAAACAAAAATAAATTTTATTATTTTCTTTTTTTAATTAAAATAAGAAAAACACCATTTAAAATAATTAGAGGAGCAAGCGATATTGTAAATAAAAGCATGCGTGACTTAATGATGTTCAATAAAATTATTACTTTCATACGAGATCCGGTTTGAATGCCCACTAAAATGGGCAAGATAAAAGCACACTGGTTGAATTGTATGCATTAGTTTTTTAAAGCACACGATATCTGCCATGAAATTGATAAGATTATCGAGAAGATCTTGGGAGTACTTTAGCCATTTCACAAGGATGATAGTCTCCAATTAACTCAGCACCAGCACTCAGATTTTACGAGGGGGGATCAAAAAGTAACAGGAATTATTTTTTTTCTGTTTAAACACGCGTGCGTAAAAATCCACCAATCGTGGTGACAGAGAGGTCAGACCTTGACTGACGCTGGGATATGCGCGACACTGTCCGTGTGCTGTTCAGTTTGTCTGAGGGAGCCGTTGCGTAAACACGTGTTTCAGTGACCCAACATGGATTTGAAGTTACAACAACGAGCGTCAATTTGGTTTTGTGCTCTTCTGAAAAAATCAGGAACTGAAACGCTGCAAATGATACAGGAAGCATATGGAGACCAAGCTTTTTCAAAAAAAAACATGTGTTTTTGAATGGCATAAAAAATTTAAAGATGGCGAAGAAAGTATTGAAGACGCTCCAAGTCCAGGACAGCCATTCACATCAAAAACTGAGGTGAACCGCAACACCATCGACACCATGTTGCAAGAAGACCGACGATTAACAATAGTGAAGATAGCAGGCATGATGCACATTTCCTATGAGTCAGTTGAAGACGTAATTTGTAATGATTTCGGCTACAGAAAAGTGGCAGCAAAACGAATTCCACGAGTGCTTCGTGAGGAACAAATGTCTCATCGGGTCGTGACCTGCCAGCAATGGATCACAAGGCTTCGGAGGGAACCCAACTTTCTGGACAAGGTTGGCACGTGTGATTGATCCCGAAACGAAACAACAAAGTGCACAATGGAAACATCCCTCCAGCCCAAGGCCAAAAATAGCAAAGGTGCAACCAAGTGCAGGGAGAGCCATGCTCCTGTGTTTTTCGACAAAAGTGGCGTAATTTATGATGATGTGTTTCCTAAACACACCACAGTAACGCCCTTAAGGGCCCACTCAAGAGGTAAATGGCTGCAAAGAGACCAAAACTTGCTGCCAATGGATGGATCCTCCACCAGGACAACGCCCCTGGATAGAACGTTGGAACCGGTGTGTAACCTCAGAGTATAAGGTATGCTCGATCGGGCTGTTTCTCCCGGTGCTCACCAGATGGCAGAGCATCGATGACATCAGCCAGAGCCCAAAAAACGTAAACCCTCCAAAAGCACACATGCTTTAAAATAAAAAAATAGGATCAAACTTTGCAGACTATTTTACGAGGGTGGGCTGAAAAGTAATGCCTCCATGGCTGTAACTTTTTTATTTTTTAACCAATTTTCAAAATTATTTTTGTATCTGATACTCCCATTTGTCCTCTATGTAATGCACTATTCACTTTTCGACATAGTCCCCATCCCTTTCCACGCATTGTACCAACGCGTGACTAGTCGGGTGAACCCGTCGGAGAGGAATTCTGGGGTTGTTGTCGACACCAAGACCGAACAACAGGTTTCACCTCGTCGTCAGAACGCAACTCATGCCCCTTAAGGTGCTCTTTCCTCTTTCGGAAGTGGTGAAAGTTGCAAGGTGCAAAGTCTTTCATTTTTGAACTGCAGTTTTTCGTCTTTGAACTGTAGGCGCTGCAACCCCCTCTAATGTGTGGCGATCGTGTGCGGACAGGCGTTATCGTGCTGCAGAAGAGGATCCAAAGCTGCCATTCAAACCTCGTGTCGACGACAACCCCAGAATTCCTCTCCGACGGGTTCACCCGACTAGTCACGCGTAGATCAACAATCAAATGGCTACAATGCGTCACTGAAGTAGATCAATAATCCTTCCAAATTCACAGAAAAAAACTATTTCTCCACATACGATGAGGTTACGTTAAAACGCAACTTAATACTTCTTTTATTTCCTCCATATTCTGCGTATCAATGTTGTCATTATTTATTGTGTTGGAGAAGTGCTCCATTGTCATCGCTTATTGCCAAGAAATGGCGATATGATGTTTCCTTAGTTTGTGTGTACTTCCATTGCTGTATGTAGTCGTCGTTATTGTTGTATGTTCGGTCGTTTTTTTGCAATGAAGAGCCTTCCAATCAACATGTTGCTTGTTTTATGTTGTTAATAAACAAAGTATTTGATTCTTATGATGAATTTGAAGCCACTTATATCGGCTCATAAAGAGCTGCTCTCCTTAGGTGCTCTTGGCTTATGCATCCTGAGTATCGTCTCGTTTCGGTATTCAATCGTGCAATGCCTTACATAGTTTTAAACGTAATTTTAACAATAATATATTTTTTAAACGTGTAATGTACATCATTTCTGTTACTTGAACTATGCCTGAACTGATTATGAAATGAATCAACCTTGGAAACATAAGCAAATGCTCGTGAAAGATCTCGAAACGTAAGTAACAAAATTGAAAATACAGAGGGTTGATACAGATAAAATGAGACGACTTTGCAATTCTGTTACGATGGTGTAATACCATGGCACCACCATCGGTTGTGTTCGATGTGAGAGCCACGTTGTTGGACTATCGCCCGGCACCGTAATTTCCACTGAAGTAGGCCGAGTTTGAGGGACTCCATGGGAAGTTCGTTCCACATCTGCTGACACACTGTCCATAGCCCATGAACGGTTCTTGGTCGGCGACTTCCGAGCCGTCGTTTCAGGAGACCAAAATCACAGAAACCCATCCGTGATGCGTCAGGAGATTTTACAGGCACACGAGAGAAGGGAATAACTCGTATGCCCGTCTCCTGTTCCATCTTCCTGTAGTAAGCCACAGATCACTTAGCAGTGTTCAGTTGTGTTCAGTCACTCAGTTGTGTGACGGTGCGCTTTATGACGTCGGTCCAGCCCAAGATTGTCCTGAATTATTCTGGAGACTGTTGCCTGTGAAATACCTTTCCTTTGGGCTAGACTTGTCTGTGTGGAGGGATTTTCTTTCAGCACTTCAGACCGGATTTCTCGCACCCCCCGAGCTGGGCGTGTTGGCTGGGGCTTGTTTCTGGTCTGCTTCTCTGCTCGTCCACGTTCATTAGATGGTCGCAATTTGTTCTTTTTGATTATTCGACCCACAGTACCTTTGGATACCACAATACCATTTCGTTTGCCTAATTCCACAATACACAAAAGACTGAAGTTAGCATAGGAAAGGCCAAACATATACCCTTCCCAAAAAGCTGCGATTTTGGAAGCCATGTTTCAGCACGAAATGTCCCAAATAACAGCAACAAATGGATACAAAGCTAATCCCCAGTGCACTGCTACAGTTAAGATATCGTTTGAGTAGATTGCATAAAATTGTCAAAATCACCTGCTCCTGTAATTCCTTTAAGCAATTTAGATTCAACTTACTTTGACTTTTACTTTAAAATTTTTAAAAAATTTATCTTCAATAGCTTCCACAAATACTTCAACTTCCGTGTCAAAACAATTCTTCTTCGTTCTGAAATGTTTCATAAATTAGAATGACAGAGGAAAAAATTTAAGGGGAGTCAATACTGTGAAAGTTGAAAAAATTAAAATCATCATATTTCCCGGAGTTCCCACTGGATTTATAAACTTTTTTTGGGGCACTTAAAGTTGGTCATTTGTAGATTTAAAGTAAATCTTTGTATCCTGATTTGCATCCTGTTGGCGTAAAGTAAATCTTTGTATCCTGATTTGTATAGTCAGAATGTACACCTAAAACGCCCTTCTTCTTCAACGCAAACTTAGGGTGTGTCTAAAAAGTCCGACCGGTCGCAACCAGTCGAAGCCCGTCGCGAACAGCTTGTCCATAAAGTAACGATCGGTCACAATGAGCGTTTTCATAACGCGACCGGTCGCACTAATCGCGACCGGAGTTCAACGCCGGTCGGCTGCCTCGATGAGTAGAATCAAAATGGCGGACGAAAGTAGAAAATTCAAGTGTTCGAATGCCCAATACGTAATAAACATATTTTGGAGAAAAGAACAAGAAATGAATACGAAAAAGAAAGGACAGGTGAAGAAAATTTATGTATATACACAATTTTAATTCATAGTAACTTAAATGATGAGGAAACGCTGCCACGCCATTTTAAAGCAGAATGCTCACGACCGCGCTGTCCATGAATGAACAACGGAAGCAAACGGCCGCCGACCGATCGCCGATCGTACCACGTAACCTGTTGGCGACCGGTCAGACTTTTTAGACACGCCCTTAATAACCATATATCGAAATAAGTCCAGCTTGGTATCATTCAAATCTACAACTGACTAACTTTAAGTGCCCCAAAAAGTTTGTAAATCCAGTGGGGGGAACTCTGGGAAATATGACGATTTTAATTTTTCGACTTTCACAGTATTGACTCCCCTTAACAAGCGTCTGTTTCTTTCTAATAAAGTACAATAAAAGTCGTATGACACTGAGTCCTAAACCCCAGAAGTGTTAAGCATACACTGGTGACCAAAAAGTTTGGACCAACCAGCAAAATCAAGAAAAAATGATTTTATACTAAAAATATTTTACACCTACAACTCTAAGTAAA
The DNA here is from genome assembly GCA_023313115.1 of Rhysida immarginata. Taxonomy (NCBI): domain Eukaryota; kingdom Metazoa; phylum Arthropoda; class Chilopoda; order Scolopendromorpha; family Scolopendridae; genus Rhysida; species Rhysida immarginata. The sequence continues at coordinate 487,732 of JAHWFO010034030.1, forward strand.
TATGAAACAACATTCAGGGAAGAAACAAAGTTAGTTCTGCGTCGTTGCTCTTTTATTACCTTAAATCAAAATAAGACTGGCCACAAGTTTGGACCAACATCACAAGCATGCAAATAATTTGCATATCACCAGTCATTGTCTTGTGTGGTGAGCACTAAAACCATCTTATGCGTTGTACAATGTTAACTGAAGGCCAACGAGAGCAAATTAGAAATTTTAACAAGCAATTTACAAACTTCAAAAAAGTTGCTGAAATCTCCCATGTGAGCTACAAATCTTTATCAGAATTGTTAAAAATTTTAATTGGAAAGAAAAAATAGGATGACCTTGTGCAAACAGACAAATCACGAATTAAGAGACATATTAGACATGATATTACATCTGAGCATGTAGTCAACACCACGCAAGTCAAACTTAAACTGCAACTTGCTATTTTACAAGGGTGGGCTGAAAAGTAATGCCTCCAAGGCTGTAACTTTTTTATTTTTTAACCGATTTTCAAAATTCCTTTTGTATCTGATACTCCCATTTGTCCTCTATGTAATGCACTATTCACTTTTCTACATAGTCCCCATCCCTTTCCACGCATTGTACCGAAGCGTGACTAGTCGGGTGAACCCGTCGGAGAGGAATTCCGGGGTTGTCGTCGACACGAGGATTGAACGGCAGCTTTGGATCCTCTTCTGTAGCACGATAACACCAGTCCGCACACAATCGCTACACATCAGAGGGGATCGCAGCGCCTACAGTTCAAAGATGAAAAACTGCAGTTCAAAAATGAAAGACTTTGCACCTTGCGACTTTCATCACTTCCCAAAGAGGAAAGAGCACCTTAAGGGGCATGAGTTGTGTTCTGACGACGAGGTGAAACCTGCTGTTCGGTCTTGGTGCCGACAACAACCCCGGAAATCCCCTCCGATGGGTTCACCCGACTAGTCATGTGTTGGTACAATGCATGGAAAGGGATGGGGACTATGTTGAAAAGTGAATAGTGTATTACATAGAGGACAAATGTGAATATCATATACAAAAAGAATTTTGAAAATCGGTTAAAAAATAAAAAAGTTACAGCCATGGAGGCATTACTTTTCAGCCCACCCTCGTATTTTACATTTTATTTTATTAAAAAAATTACGAGGGTTGGGGCAAAAGTCATGGCAACTATTTTTGTTCTTGAAGATACCAGTCCGGTTAGAAAATTTAACATATACAGACGAAAGGACAAGGTGTTAACTACATGTTCGGACAATGAATAGCACTGAAATATCGTAACGCACTAATTTATTACAGTAGTATACAGGGCAATATGGCGTTCACGGTGCAAAAGAATGACAACACAGTACACATAAAGTTGACATGACAAACCTGGGCCTAAAGCAGGGGACTACTGTCACCGCATGCTGCCAACGATGTGGGAGGTGCTGAATATCATCAGCCCAAATGTTGCTCATCACTGGTTGACACACGTCCTTGTTGAAACTTTCATACCCACCTAACATACTGTACGGTATGATAGGGCATTATTCCCAAGGGCTTCCACTAATTCACTGTGACATTCCATCGTATTTCTCCCTCGGAGAACGGCTATTTTGATGTAAGCGCGCTGCCCAACACGGGTTACTTCCATCTCGTACGGCACTCACCAACCGACTGATTTCACAGCCCTCGCTGCGCTACTACCAGCTATCACAGAGCCATCTGTCGTTCTGCATACACACGGGGGTGGCCGTGGGGGTGGTTGTCTCGTCGGTTGGCTTGCCAATCGATGGAGTTCAGCAACTTCACGCGCGGCCAGCTGCTGGTTGGGTGACGGCCAGGGCTTGAGGGCCACCGCTGACGGGACAGCTATTTGGGGCGCGGCTGTTGGGGGACTTTGGTCTGACCCATTTGCCGATTGACCATAGCTGGTTTTCCAGCGGTTGGTGACAGCCTCTGGTTCGTTTATCCCCAGCAGCTTTTCCATCATGAAACCCCCCCGTGCTTCGGAGGGCACGTTAAGCCGTCGGTCCCGACTGCTACTGTCATCTTGTAGCAGTCGTTATAAATGGGATGGCGCAAAACTCCCTCGTAGGAGTAGGTGCCGCAGATTATCGCTTGCGATAATCTACCCTCTATACTAGATAAGATAAGTTGCCTGCAGAACTTCCAGACGACACATATACCTTTGTGACCTGTTCACATATCTACAAGAAAAAAAATAGTTGCCATGACTTATGCCCCAACCCTCGTATTTCGAGGCTACCTGACATATTTATCATCTAGTGCACAAGGTAGGCAGAGCGCAGAGAGGCGCGTCTGAAGAGGTTTGGAATGTTCTAGATCTTTCTCGTGCCACTGGCTCTCGTCAAGTATGAGTGGAGGTTTGCCAAGCAGTTACAAAAAAAAAACAGCTGTTTTTTAATTGTGAAACAAATATGGTTTTTTAATCATAAAACAGTTAATAAAAACGTTTTTCTGTGAAAATGGAGAGCGGAGAATTTGCTAGCTCTTCGGGGATTGAAGAGAAAATTGACGAATATATGAACAGCAAAGTTTCGAAATTGCGATTGAAGGATGCAGTAGTATATTTTGAAATATTGCTCCATGAAAATAATATGATGGCATCAGAATCGTCAACTTTAATTTCTCACGAAGCTATGATGATGGGACAGCAACGCTATGAACAAACATTAGAAATGCTGGATGAAAAAATATTTGTAAATGAAGAGGCATTGATTCATGTGAATGAAGATAGTGAATCAGTATCTTGTCAAGAAATTGAAGATCTTTCATCGGACTATTATGAACCAGAAGAGAAAAAGAGCAGACAAGTAGAGTACGCGTTCCTTTGAACTATAAAATAAAAGTTATTAATATTGCCAAAGCACATCCTACATGGACCTTGCAAACTTTGAAAAAGTAAGGATGTCGACGTTTGAAAAACATGGAATATTTATCCCAGTGGGAAAAGAAAGTAATAAAGGCGGTATATCTTACTTTTTGGTGTATATACTTAGTGGAACATGCAGTTTCGGTTTCTGCAAAAAAAAAAAAAAAAAAAAAAAAAAAAAAAAAAAAAAAAAAAAAAAGTACCAAAAGTCGCCATAGGGGGTGCTTATTTCAAGAAAACAATGAATACCTAATTGTCAAATGAACAAATACCATACAAACCCATTTTAGTAACAACAATAAACAATGTTTTATTTTTAATTCCAAATGTGTTTCAATATGACCACCAGTGTGCTGTTCCAATAGCTGCATGCGCTACACGACATTTTCTACGGCAGCTCGCAGCATATCTGCATTAATTAGTCTGATATGTAACGTTATTTGATCCTTTAAGGTTGAGAGGTCAGGAACATGTGCTTGATACACAAGGCTTTTCAAATATCCCTATAACCAAATATCACAAGGGTTAAGATCAGGCGGCCTGGGTGGCCATACCATGGGAAATGCACGACTAATTACTTTGCTGGCTGAAAAACTTTCTTGCAAGATCTGCTGCACCTGATGTCCGATGTGTGGTGGCGCACCATCCTGCACTATAAGACAACCCTTTTCTTGCAATTGTTGTATCACAAAATTCTCAAGCATATCGGGATACCTGGCGGAATTGACGGAACAAGTCACCGGTCCACGGGGACGGATTTCTTCAAAAAAGTATGGGCCGATGACGAAAGAAGCAGTAAAGCCGCACCATACTGTTAGTTCCGGTGAATGCATAGGAGTTAGCAGACACACTTGTGGATTTGATGCAGCCCAAATACGGCAGTTGTGGGTATTGATATTGCCATTCAAATAAAAATGTGCCTCATCACTTCATAAAATTTGCCATGGCCATGCATCATCCACTTCCATACGCACTAAAAATCTCAATGAAAAGTCAGTTCAGGTACGTTCATCTCCAGGAAGCAATTGTTGAACAGGTGTGAGTTTATAGGGATAAAATGTCAATATCTTATGCAATATTTTCCTCACCGTTTAATATGGGATATCTGTTTGGCGTGCTATTGCGTGCACAGTAGTCATCTCCTATTCCACAACAGCAGTTGCAACTTCTTCAACGTGTTGCTGCCTGATTCGTTTGCGTCCCCGGCCTGGTTGCACTCCTAGAGTTCCGGTAGATTCAAATCGTTCAATCATTTTCCGTAAGTTAGTTATGCTCACCAGTCCTCTTCGTAATGTTTTCAATCGCTAGAATTCACGAAGTGCAGCACTTGCATTGTCGCTCTTCTGATAAAACAACTTGACTAATAACGCCCGGTCAGGCAGAGTACGCCTCATCGTCAGGCCATTCGTTCGTGAATGATGGGAAATTCTCAGCCTTGCCTTTTATTGTCACGATTGCTTAACACGGAGCGCTCTTATGCAAATGTATGCATTGTTTTCTTGAAATAAGCGCCCCCTATGGCGACTTTTGGTACTATTTTTTTTTTGTTGTTTTTTTTTGAGAAATTGAAACTGCATGTTCCACTAAGTATATACACCAAAATGTGCTGCATTTGGCCTAATAAAATTCCCGCTAGCGAGCTCTAAACACCTCACATTATTTCTTGCCCACCCAGTATATTAACATCCTAAAGGTACACTACAACTATACGAAGTCTCGTATTAAACTAAAATTCTGAGGTTGTAAGGTCCCCTTGTAAGTAAAAACATAGACTTCCAATTGGTTGTGTTTTTTGATGAAAAACGAATCAGTTTGAATGGTCCTGATAATATAGCTTCTTATGAAGAGCATTGTGATAAAGAAACACTTGTTCCACTGTGAATTAAATGGCAAATGGGTGGTAGTGGAGTGATGATTCTGGGTGCCATTGGAAGCAACAGAAAGTTGTAGATTCTCATTATAGATGGACATTGCACAACAGCTCGATATAAAGATGATCTTCACAATGTGTTCATCCCTTTGTGCAAAGTCTAGTTTATGCAAAAATCATGGATTTAGCAGCAGGACGGTCCTGCAATCTTTACTGCACGAGTCGTGAAAGCCTAATTTGAGAACAACAACATTTCCACTTTTGCTTCGACTGCTCAAAATCGAGATCTCAATATTATTGAGATTGTGTGGCATCTCACGGAACGAAAAATTTACCAAAACACTCAGTACAAATGTCGAGAACAACAAATAGCAGCCATTGAGAAAGCTGTTAAGCCAAATGTTCTTAAAAGCTTATTTAATTCTATTTCAGGTCGTTTGTCAAATATTGTAGAGTCAACATGATCTCAAATATCAAACTAATTGATTAGTTAATGATGTAATACTTTTTTCCCTTTATGTTCTACAAATGTGGTCCAAACTTTTGGCCAGTCTTATTTTGATTTTAGGTAATAAGAAACCAACAACGCAGAAATAAACTTGTTTCTTCCCTGAATATTGCTTCATATTTACTTAGACTTGTACGTGTAATACAGTTTTCGTATAAATTCAGTTTTTCTTCACATTGCTGGTTGGTCCAAACTTTGCCCACCAGTGTACGTCCTTTACCCATTATTCATGTTCACATAAAATGTTCACATCACAATTCTCAATCATGATCATCTCGTATTGGAGTAATACATAACCAAATTTGAAGGGCGTACATAGTGGACCATGGGATTTCGATTTCTAAAAAAAATAAAAATCAGTACCAAAACTCGCCACCAATAAAATTTTGGCGCTGCAAAAGTGTATTAGTGTTAATACTGAATGATTAAATGCCAAACGAGACAGCACACACTAATTTCATTAACAACAAATGATTGTAACTTACAAATGAGGTTTAACATGACCACCATCGTGATAGTCCAAGAACTTCATACGATGCATGACGTTTTTCACAGCACCTCATAACATAACAATTTATCTCACTCGTAACATTATTCAAATTTTCAACGTTGCGATTGTCCAATACTGCATTATGAAAACGACGACTAATTTCGGCTTTACAATAAGAGAGGGGTACAATGCTTTATATATACAACCTCTGACAATTAAGTTCGGTGAATGAGTTCACACAACAAAATGCAAAACAGATAGAGCCACATTTACTTTATTGTCCTTCAAAATAATAATCACCCTGAAGGCAATACACTTTTGGGATCGAGTGTATAAGTCCTGGAAGCTCCTTAGGGATGGCTTTAAGTTCACGTGTCACATTTGCTTGAATGTCTGGAATGTCCGCAAATCTGTGTCCCTTTAAGGGAACAAGAAAAAGTCTGCCAGTGCCAAATCTGGTGAATAAGGTGGATGAGCTATGGATACGACCCCTTTGTTGGCCAGAAACTGTTGCACGATTACGGCAGTGTTCCTCTTTCATCCATTATCCACAGTTACGTGCACACGCTACACCTTCAACTGAAGAAACTAAGCTCTGCTAAACCATTGCACGCACAAACATGATCTGTCTGAACTTGCTTAAACAATGACTGGGCTTGTTGTATTCACATGCATTGTTACTCGCGTAAAGCTCGCACAGATTAGGGTATGATGTCATTCACCGAACTTACCGTATTTTCGGGAGTAACGCCGCGGCGTTTCTGTTATTAAAAGTTAAAAATTCGGCGTGTGCAGCGTATCAGCCACCGCGGCGCTACTGCCGGAGATTTTACAAAAAAAAGATAGATTCTACACATGATTTTAGGCCTACTTCATATCGTTGTATTAAAAATTCACTCCGATAACGATAAGCGTGATTGTTCAATCTTTAGCATCGTCACTTTCGTAAATCTTTCTATTCCCAGATAATAAAGCACTCGATAATACAGTCGATAATAAAGCACTCTTATTATTGAGTGCTTTATGACCAGATAGTTGTGAGCAACATCTACTGTCCCCACCCAAAAGATCTACCAAAAATCAAGAAGAATCTGTCGGTTGTGTAAACTAAATGTTTTGTTCCTATTATTAATTTAGTCACCAGCAACAACGAATGTCTTAATAAAAATGATTTCCCTGTGAATAATATCAACAGTTTCAGCAGGAATGTTAAACATCAACACATCGATGAATTTATAGTATTGATGCTGGCATCGATGTTGTTAGTTGTTATACGCCTCTCAGATGGCAGCACTGTTTTTTTAGTTTCAGCGCTCATAGTGGCTAATTTGTAAGTTCTTTTAAGCGGCGAAGTTTTTTTTAACATATCTTATATCGATTCCAAAATCGATTAACATCGAATGGTTTTGGAAACATCGATGTGTTTGAACCAATAAAATAGAGGGCAACCAATCAGAATAATCGACGCCCGCTAGCATCGATATTTCAGTTAACAGATCTTTCAAGCTAGGTGTACATATTGCCTGGGAGAAATGGATGAGCCAGGGCATCCATGAGTACACAAAGGCTGGTCACATGAAACGAGCATCATATAGCACAGTGTGCTCATGGATTCTTAAAGCCTGGGCAGATGTTTGACCAGACTGCATCGTTGCAGGATTAAAGGCAGCTGGCCTGCCTTACGAAGAGATTCTCGCATCTGTGGTAGTAGAGGAAGACGAGAAAGAAAATGACCCACCTCTGCAGGAAGAATTTTTATCTTTATTTCATTCTGATTCGGAAACTTCTGATTTTGAAGGCTTCGACTAATAAAATATATCTTAAAAATATTGAATTTTGGTTTCTTTATTGAATTTCTTATAAAACGCAGTTATACAAAACGGACCGTGTGTGATGGGAGGGGGGTGGTGTGCGGCGTATCAGCCGCCGCAACGTTACTCCCGAAAATTACGGTAATTGTCAGAGGTTGTACAATCTCTGGTACACGATTGGTTCGTAAAATACAACATAAAAAAGGGGGACAAATTATGTGACTGGTTGAACATTACAAGAAATTCAAAGAATCGTAACAAATGAAAAGGCAAAATTTACGTGATTGGTCAAACATTATAGGCTGCGATTGAACAAATTATAAAAACTCTTTCAGCTGGCGTAAGAGATGGTAGATGTCGAAATATTGTTGGGAATTTAAAAGTACCTCCGTATTTTCTGGCTTATTTAATGGTTTATAAATTTCTATTTCTTTTAGTATGAGGGTATTTTTTGGGTTATTGGAGAATTTCAGGATCTCAAGTGACTTCGTCGATTGTCCTGGCCAGGTGTTCCACTTTCGTCAGGTGCTGGTGTAATTTGATTTCTTGTCAGGTATGATTGGATGTGTTCATCAAACCTTGTTCTAAACGAGCGGTTCATCATTCCTACATAAAACTTTTCACATGAAATACAATTTAGACGGTAAACGCCACTTGCGTCGAAATTAAAGGAAAGAGAACGAAGGGGGGGAGGGGGGAGACTTCTTAACGGCGTTTTGGGGCTTTTGTGCACTGAATTTCAGATGGCGGATTTTGTCTTTGAGAAGACCTGTTCTTGATACACAACACCTTTAAGAAATCCCCACAATCAACAGTCACAAGGATTCAGATTGGGTGACCTCGGTAGCCATAATAAAGAAATGCAAGGCTAATGACTCCGCTGTCAGAGAAATGTTGCCGCAACACACGTTGTACCTTACGTCCAACACAAGATGGTGCGCCATCCTGCACGAATGTGGTCGAACCGAGACATCCTCGTTGCTGCAGTCGTAGAACCTTGAAGTTCTGTAGCATAATCAGCAGTAATGGTACAGGCCATCGGTCCACTTGCACTATTTTCCTCGTAAAAGTAAGAATCGACAATAAAAAATGCTGTAAAACCACACCACACTGTGACTTTTGGTGAGTGGAGAGCCTCCTGCACGCAAGCGTGCTGCAGATCATTCACAGCCCAAATGTGGCAATTGTGTGTGTCAATATCACAGTTCAAACGAAAGTGTGCTTCGTCACTCCATAAAATCTGCATCGACCATCAACTTGCATGCGTGCTAAGAATCTCGATGAAAAATCCAATCGGGTGGCCGCATCGCGAGGGAGCAATTCTTGAACGGAAGAGATTTTATACGGGTAAAACTTCAAACATCCGATGCAGGATCTTCCGCACCGTCGAGTATGGGATCTGCGTGTGCCGGGATACTGGTACCCTGCACGTTCGCCATCTCCTATTCGACAACAGCAGTTGCAGCTTCTTCAACTTGTTGCTGACTAACTGCTTTGCATCCCCGGCCTCGTTGCTGTGCTAGAGTTCCTGCAGTTTCAAATTGCCAAATCGTGTTTCTTAAGTTTGTTATGCTCCTCGGACCTTTTTGCAACTTCTTTAATCGACGAAATTCACGAAGGGCAGCATTGGCATTCTCGTTCCGCTGATAATACAGCTTGACTAACAAAGCACGGTCCCGTAAGGTAAGAGTAATCGAAAGGCAGTTGGCTTCAGAACGATGAAAATTCTCCCAGCCTTTCCTTTTAAACTCGTGATCGCTACATGGAACACGTTTATGCAAATTAATGCATTTTATTCGGTAAGCAGCGCCAAAGTTTTATTGGTGGCGAGTTTTGGTACTAATTTTTATTTTTTTAGAAATCGATATCCCACGGTCCACTATGTACGCCCATCAAGTTTGGTTACGTTTCGTCAATCAAAAATTAATGTGTGAACAGATTATGAGACGGGATACTATATGATAATAAGACTGGATGTCCATCTGCGACTCTTCCCGTTTGGAATTTCAGAACTCAAAGCTTACGAGATGTGTTAAAAAGGTATCGAACGTTTGGTCAGCAAAAATACGTTTATTCACAAACAAGAAATTTACTCCCAATTTCCTTCACAATAGTCCACTTGGTTTCGTTTGGATTGTTTGTTTGTTAGTAACGTCCTTTTCAACTACCATGGTCATTTCAGGATGGCATTATAGGGGCCACAAATTTTGCCTCGCAAGGGTGCAGTCGGCAAACGACTACATGGGATCAATGGTATTACTTCCCTTCTGAGAGGAAATGCGTGATTTCAGGATTTTTGCCCTGAAAGAATCGTCGTCGTCCTCGGCCGGGGTCGAACCCGCATCCTCGGGCATCAGAGGTGATCACGCAACCACTGAGCCACCGAGGCCAATTAGTCCACTTGGTAATGCTGAAAGCACTTCTGGGACACATCTGTCGGAATGGTGTGCAGATGGGCTGTCGCATTTTGCATATCCTTTCTTGATCCAAATCGGATCTTTTTCAGCAAAATTTTCACCCTGGGGAATAGCCAAAAATCACACGGAGTCGCGTCGGGCGAGTAGGGAGTTTAAGAAAGCACAGGAATGCTGTGCTTGACCAAAGGGTCTGAATCGGATGCGAAGAATGGGCTCATGGCATTGTCCCCCAAAACCTGTTGGATCTTGCAAATATAAGGGTCGTACAAATTTGTGTGTGTGTGTGCGTGTGGGGGGGGGGGGGAAGACGACCTGTAGGATCGTAAGTTTTTGTTCTCAACAACTGCAAAACCCCACGTGCAAATTGAACAATAGGTTGCAAGTGTGGGATCATGTGAGAAAGAACGATAGCTTGCGCTTCGAAGCTCTGCAAGTGATCGCTTCGTCCAAACTACAAAATGGAGTCAACGAAACAGGAACAGAAAACAGTAATTCGTTTTTTGATCGCAAAAGGTTTTTTGGAAGGTGACGTTGACCATGTTTTTTGATCGCAAAGGCCAGATTTTACTGGACTTTCTTGAAAAAGGCACCACAGTTAATGCAACACGATATGGGGAAACATTGAAGGCATTGTGTGCGGCCATCAAATCCAAGCATCCTGGACTTCTTACAGAAGGAGTGCTTCTTCTCCACGACAACGCGCGTCCTCACACCTCAAAAGCAAAGGTAGACCTCATCAAAAAGTTCAACTGGGAAGCAATGCAGCATCCACCATACAGCTCCGACTTATCCCCACGTAACTTTCACGTGCTTGGGGATCTCAAGAAACATCTGAAAGAGCGCAGGTTTCAGTCAGACGATGAAGTGAAGGAAGAGGTTTTGGAATGGCTCCACATGCAACCGAAAGACTTCTTCCATAAAGGAATTCCACGCCTCGTTACACAGTGGGATAAATACCTTAACGCAGTTGGAGAGTATTTTTAAATTCCTTGTATACACTTCGGATAAAATAAATAATTTTCGTTTTCATTTGTACGACCCTTATAGTTTCTGTTTGAGTATCACCAAGGCTTTTGGCAATATTGATGCAATATTGCTGCTCAACTGTCCCAACAGGTGCTCGCTGCACATACTCACTCATACAACTCCATTTCAAAAGTTTAGCAAACTTAACAAAAAATCATCCACCAAACTGAAACAAATTTCATTTCCGATCAAAAAATACTGTCAGAAAAAAAGACAATGATATCGTCGAAATAATAGATAAAATAACTAAATCAGGCGAGTTGGCGGGCCAATTTAGAACGGGGATGTTTCTGCTTGCAAACCACCAGAGCGCACGTTTCGTCGTATGTGATGAAGCATTGTCTTGTTGGTATACAAATTCGGCGTCTTCATCTGGATACAAGCGTTCTATACTTGGAATGAGAAAATGTTCCATCATCTCGATGTACACGTCAGCATTAACGCTAGTTTTCAGGATGCGGAGATCGCCTCTTTCTTTGGAGGACATGCATCCCCAGATCATAACTTTCTTGAGAAACTTTATTGAGCGTCGTATGCATGTTGGGCTGAATTCTTCTCCCCTTTTGCGATAGGCCCGCACCCCTCTATCACCAAACGAGACACACAACGCAGATTCGTCACTCCATACGACCTTAGACCACTCCTCCGTGGTCCAATGGAGATGCTTCTTGGCCCAGTCAACGCGACATCTGCGTTGTTTTTGATTCATCGCAGGTTTAACTTTTGGCACTCGAGCTTTGTAACCAAGTTCGGCAAGCCTCCTCTTCCAAGTTGGTGAGACTACTTTCTTGCCAGTTGTCTGGCGGACGCAAATCTCGAAGTCGCAACTTGCTTTAAGATGCGCAGATCACGTTTCGAAGCGAGTCGTGGTCACCCTGTCTTTCTTTTGGCCTCGGGAATTTCTCCGTCATTGTTGTCAGTGGCTTGTAGACATCGTGATGTCGCTGATATCGATCTGTGAACGCTCCCAGAAATTTCCTTTAAGGCTTTTCCCGGCTTTCATTGTTCATAAATTTGGAGCTTTTCTCTCGCAGTTAACTGTGCTGCTTTCCCCATCTTTATTACATATAATCGCATCAGATCCCAGTATCTAAGGTATAAATGACAATTCTCTCCCCTCCACCTCTAATGATCTGTGCTATATGCTAATGACAAAGAGCATTTGCTAAACTTTCGAAACACACTGTTCCACTTGCTAAACTTTTGAAATGGAGTTGTACACCAATTACCAGAGACTAACAGCATCTGCAGATGGGAAAAAAAATTCATGTATTCTGATGAATATCTGCCACACATACCCACCGAAAGAGGGTGGCTTCAACGTCTTGTTTCTGCGGAAATAATCAAGGTTCGCCACTCTTTTAACACACATCATATGTTACAAAACAGAGCTTATTTTCTGAATACGTGCTAAATACGCCATTTATTGTGATCATAACGTCGGATATTGTTATCAAATTTTTCCCTAAATGTAGTAAAAATATTTGCACTGGCTCCCGAATTCTGCTCATAATAGCCACTTTTCATTTCCCTCTAAGCCAATAGGCACTGCAACCCGAAATTACCGATTGGTATTAACGTATTCTTATTTCCACTACCCTATCAAAAGTCATGGGACAACCCTGATTTGCATGAAAATGAGACATTCCTTTGCAATTTCACTGTTGGCATCCTTCCCAGCACTACATAACAGAGACTATGCTATTACGAGATGATGCCTGCGTGAATGCGGTAAGAATGTCTTATCAAAGAAAAGAGCTTTCCGACTTCCAAAGAGGTACAATTGTTGGGTGCCATCTCGCAGGCAAAACCGTTAGAGAGACGTCAACCCTCCTAAACATCCCGAAATCGACCGTTCACAACGTCATCCGGGCATGGAAAGAGAAAAGCACCACAAGTGTTCTGCCTAGGACTGGGAGATCACGTCGGCCAGGGACCAAAGGGCTCTTTGTAAAGTGGTCACTGCAAACCGTCATACGTCGCTTGAAGGACTGACAAGATCGTTCATAGAGCCGACAGGAACAAATGTTCGCAGGGAACTGCATGTAATGAGTTTTTATGGCAGAGCGGCAGCCCACAAAAATCACATCAGTAACAGCAACGCTGCGAGGAGATTGCAATGGCACAAAGAGCGACGACATTGGACTCTGGATCAATGGCGAATGGTTGAATGAGTGATGAGTTCCACATTATACGAGCGGCGATTGATAAATAAGGTCTCCATGGCTGTAACTTTTTTATTTGTTAACCGATTTTCAAAATTTTTTTGTGTCTTATACTCACATTTGTCCTCTATGTAATGCACTATTCACTTTTCGACATAGTCCCCATTCCTTTCCAAGCATTGCGCCAACGCATGACTAGTTGGGTGAGCCCGTCGGAGAGGAATTCCGGAGTTGTTGTCGACACCAGGATTGAATGGCAGCGTTTACCTCACCGTCAGAACCAACTCATGTCCCTTAAGGGGCTCTTTCTTCTTTGGGAAGTGCTGAAAGTCGCAATGTGCAAAGTCTTTCGTTTTTGAACTGCAATTTTTCGTCTTGAACTGTAGGCGCTGCAACGCCTCTGGTGACTCGTGTGCGGGCAGACGTTACTGTACTCCAGAAGAGGGTCCAAAGCTGTCATTCAATCCTGGTGTCAACAACAACTCCGGAATTCCTCTCCGACGGGTTCACCCGACTAGTCACGCGTTGGCGCAATGCGTGGAAAGGGATGGGGACTAAGTCCAAAAGTGAATAGTGCATTACATAGAGGACAAATGTGAGCATAAGATACAAAAAGAATTTTGAAAATCGGTTAACAAATAAAAAAGTTACAGCCATGGAGACCTTATTTATCAATCGCCCCTCGTAATTATCTGCCAAGCTGTGTTGTGCTCACGATGAAGCTCGACGGAGGGTCTGTGATTGTGTGGGGGTGCTTTTCAACGTTGGGTGCTGCAATCGTTTCTGTAGACGGAAATCCAAACGCAGAGCGTTACCAACACATTCTGGACGACGCAGCACTCCCATCTCCCTGGCAGCACTTTGGCAATGGCCCTTTTCTGTTTCAGCACAATAACGCACCTCGCCATTGAATAACAGCTGTAGGCACATGGTTTGATGTAAAGTGGGTTCGAGAACTTGACTGGCCTGCACAGAGCACCGATCTGAATCCCATCGAACATCTGTGTAACGCATTGGAACGTCGACTGCGTGCTTGTGCGGAACGTCCGAAATCCATGACCGAACTGTCCACGGCAAAATGGCGAAAATTACCTGTCGAAAGGTATCAAAAACTTGTGGACAGTATGCCCCAGAGAGTAGAAGCCGTGATAGCAGCAAAAGGTGGACCAACAAGATACTAAAATATGTATAATTTTGAGTGTTTCTATTAAAGTGATTGTGTCCCATGACTTTTGATAGGGTAGTGTATTGTAGAGTCTTACAATCAATATAAAGATTGTTTCACTCGTAAAGATTGTAAAGTTTCCTACAAGGTCTAATTTTCCCGACAATGCCTCTTTTCTCAACTTCGGTTACTGCTATCAATCTGGCTTGGTCCCAAGGTGATCCCATTAACAGCGCCCACTCTGCATGATTTAGCGCAAGTCTAGATAATCCAAAATTCTGTCAGTGCTAACAGGTCTTGGTCCCAATTAGTCTGGATTAACTGGATTCTACTGTATAATAAATTTACCTTTTCAGCAATTTCCTTGCATGCACCGCAGTCATAGAAATGCGAATTTCGTTTATTTCTTGAATGCCATTTGGCAAACCATATAAAAGTGTCATCGGTTCGCCTAATGAGAAAAATTGTTTACATTAACTTACAAAATATGAATTATGAATTACAAATACGAGGCCTGTGAGAAAAGTATCCGACCTTCGGCTGGGAAAAAAAAATTACCCACCTGGAGCATTGGAAACCTAATCACCCTCAAAGTAGTCTCCTTGGGACTCCACACACTGCTCCAAGCGTCTTTCGGAATGGAGTTGCACCAATAATGTCCTCTCTTGTCTGAAATCGCGTTCCTTTCAATGGCCTCTTGAGTTTGGGGAACAGCCAAAAGTCGCAGGGGGCCAACTCAGGAGAGTAAGGAGCCTGTTGTACCACGGGACGGAGGACATCCCTGTAGTACTCTTCGGTGACTGTTTGACCCTGTGGTGCGTACTCAAGAGTCAAAGAAAGCAGTCGGCATCGCTTTCACATTGCTGCGTACTCGACGGGCCTTCTTTGGTTGTGGTGACGAGGAATGCTTCCACTGTGACGACTGATGGTTTCCACCTGGCTGTCGCCCAGTTTCTGGCAAAATTTGATGCAGTAACGCTGCTCCAGTCGTTCCGTCATTTTCCTTCAAATCAAAATCCGACGAGAGCACAACACACTACCTCCCTCTAATGCTGATTGCCAGCAACTGACACTATTGAGAGGCGGGAAAAAATTCAAGCATACGCATAAAGGTTCAAGGTCGGCTCATGCAAGCGTGCAATTAGGTCAGATACTTTTCTCACAGGCCTCGTATAGCCAAGTAAATTTCAATTACACGATTTCAATGTTTTCTGTGAGGGTGCCATTTCCTAACATTTCTGGATGATTTGATATGGAATGACCCCATCACAAAATTTGCTAACCTAACTTAATCACATAATTATGCTAAACATTTAATAACCTATTAAAAACCTCGCTAATATAGCATTTAAAAATAATCCAAATAATAAGTATAATGATTAGGCCACCACTGCCAACAATATTGGCTGCTTTGCGTGTGTGCATCAGTGATACTGACCACGACATACTACAATAGTTTTGACAGGAGATAAACTATCGGCAGACAGAGTGTGTGTCAGGTTACGCAAGGCGCTCACATATATATAACACCTGTGATGTATTGTGTTTGAAGTAAATTTTGAACGTTTACCTTTCGTAGCATGTGTCTCACAATACTGTATGTTCATTAGATATGACAGAAATCGGCTCCATCAGTTTGACTTGCCCTGTAGACGTGGTTCGTGCAAGAACGACACAGAAGACTGATTTTGAAGGAAAAGCCAATGCATTTGCGCAAGAAATGCGCAAGAATGGATAAGAATAATCGTTACATTGTTAGCCACGAGGGATGGCTTTCATGGTGGAAAAAGCTTCATGGAACTTATTCTGTCCATTCGGCCTTTCTTTGGACTGCATAGGTGTTTGTGGTGAGGGATTGTCATCAGATCAAAATGAACGTTCGCCTACAACTTTTAGACGTTATGCAGAACGAAAATCTACAATTTAGATAAAACGAGATTATATTTTAAGCCTCTTCCCTCAAAAATGCTAGCAGCAGCTACAAGAGACATTTATTGGTTTCAAAAAAGAATAAAGAAAGAATCTTTGTGGCTCTTTGTACAGATGCTGCCAAGGGCCATAAACAGTTTCTTTTCGTTGTAGGTCAATTAGCCAAACATAGAATAATTTAAAAATATAAAATTTCAATGTTTATCTATCTATATACACTGAGTGGCCAAATTATTATGACCGCCTGACAGTTTTAGGCAAATGAGCTATTGCGTCACAGCGCTGCCGCTAGAGGGCTAGATAGCTATAAAAAGGGAATGCAGGTGAGGTGAACCAGCAGTTGCACTGTGTTTTTTGTGACAATATGGGCAAAAAACGTGATTTAACTGAGTTTGAATGCGGGATGATCGTCGGCGCGTGCAGTATCGGAACCAGCACGAGAGTCAAAGAAAGCAGTCAGCATCACTTTCACGTTGCTGCGCACTTGGCGAGCCTTCTTTGGTCGTGGTGACGAGGAATGCTTCCACTGTGACGACTGATGGTTCCCACCCGGCTGTTGCCCAGTTTCTGGCAAAATTTGATGCAGTAACACTGCTCCAGTCGTTCCGTCATTTTCCTTCAAATCAAAAACCGACGAGAGCACGACACACTACCTCCCTCTAATGCTGATTGCCAGCAACTGACGCTATTGAGAGGCGAGAAAAAGGTTCAAGGTTGGCTCATGCAAGCGCGCGCGATCCAAATCCATCAGGTTTGTGCAAAAAAGAATTAGGTCGGATACTTTTCTCACAGGCCTCATAAACCCAATGATAAATTATATCTTAACTAGCTGATGTACCCAGTGTTCTAAAATGATCATTACGACTTTGATCGCGTACATTTCAGAAACGGGGATAGATAAAAAGGTGCGGTTTGCGGCATAAAGTTTAATGTGTGCGCCATCTGTAGCATGCAGGATATCTAAGCTACATCCCAGTTCCTCCCATGTCCGGCCTAGCATGTGCTCGTTAACGTTTGCAATTGCTGCCGTGATGCAAGCTCGCAGTTCCTGCAGGTCCTCCACTTAGGCATAATAGACAGTATCCTTCATAAAGCCCCAAAGAAAGAAATCTAATAGGGTCATGTCTGAAGACCCCAGAGGCCAGGAAATGGGCCCTCCTGTGCCAATGGGGCGTGCATATGCTTTTTCTTCTCATTGATGGCGCTAGCGTCAGCTTGATGTATCAAGTTTCCCGCGGTTTATCAAAGGCGTTTGTTTAATGCAGTTCTTGACGATATTCTTAGCTTTTTTGTGTGTTTGACGACAAAATGGATGAAGAGAATCTAATAAACGCAACGGCTGCTGAACTAAAAGGACAACGAGGTTTTAAAATCCCATATCTTTCCTCGGGATATTGAGAGGAAAAATGGAGTGGATTATAAAAATTAGAACAGGAAAGCCTGGGAGTCCGATTGTCCGGGTCGCAGCTGACTTTTTTCCAACTCTAATTATGATGTAACAAGCATGGGTAAGTTATTTAGTGGCCAGATATCCAGGGTGATTCAGAAAGGTAGGTCAAGAATGAAACACCATGTGCAGTTTGTAGCGGGGAACAATAATTTTCCTATAAACATGGGTCCAGAAATGCATCCTTACAGAGATAATGCAACTTGTACGAGGTAGGAATGGATGTGCGTTACCCGGACGGCAACGGTAGGGTCCATGTAAATTAGGATCTAAACATGTAAATTGTTCGTGTTCTCTCCTTTAAAAGAGAGGAAACGAAACATGTAACTCCACTGCCGTACAATGGATCGCTTGACTAATGCAGAGCTGGCGGACATGCATCTCGTCTATGGCGAGGCACAGGGTAATGCTACTGAAGCGGAAAGGATTTACCAACACAGCGTTTTCCAGACTGTGATCACCCACATCGCCGGGCATTTCAAACACTAGACCAATGACTTCGAGACACAGGTTGACTTCGATGCCTTTTGAACACCTACTGTAATGTCATTCCTACCTCGTACAAGTTGCATTATCTCTGTAAGGATGCATTTCCAGACCCATGTTTATGGGAAAAATTTTGTTCCCTGCTACAAACTGTACATGCTATTTCATTCTTGACCTACCTTTCTGAATCACCTTGTATATAAATAAATAGATTAATATAACTGTTTGACGTTTCTGTAAGACGTAGCAGACATTTGTAACGAAACAAAAAACATGGCCGAGAAAAAAGCTGGGTAAAGTCCAGCGAGCAGCCCCGTTCGCGTTTATGCTCTGAATTTATTATTGTAAATTGTAACATATCTAAGGGTGTGTCTAAAAGTCCAGCCGGTCGCCAACAGGTTACGTGGTACGATCGGCGGCCGTTTGCTTCCATTTGTTTGTTCATAGGCAGCACGGTCGTGAGCATTTTGCTTCAAAATGGCATCGCAGCAAGGTTACTCATCATTTTTCGCCATCTCCTTTCTCAAAATATATTTATTACGTATCCGGGACTCAAACACTTGAATTTTCTACTTTCGTTCGCCATTTTGATTCTATTCACCGAGGCAGCCAACCGCGACTGGTGTTGACTCCGGTTGCGTTAATTACGACCGACGTTGGACTCCGGTCGTGATTAGCGTGACCGGTCACGTTATGAAAATGCTCATCGCGACCGGACGTTACTTTATGAATCGAGGGTCGTCCAAATCGGGAGAATATTTCAAATGGATAAAGGCAGTTACGTATGCCTGCATCATTCCCACGTCGATCGGACATAGTCGAAATTTCGAGTCAGTCACTGGTGGCTTCAAAACGAGCTTTGCGACGGGCTTTGTCCGGTCGTGACCGGTCGGACTTTTTAGACACACCCTAATTAATATGTAAATGATTTATGATGTTATCGAAATCATATTTCAAGAAACTTATGTAGGAAAAATATCCCGAAAGTTGCGTGACGATGAACTTCAGCTAACGAGGGGCCATATATCTCTATTCAGCGTACACCGTCACGTAATTTTTGTGATTTTTTCCCTTCGCATAAATTTTTTAAAATATAATTTCGATAACATCATAAATCATTTACATATTAACGAAATATGTTACAATAACAAAATCAGAGCATAAACGCAACAGGGCTGAACGATGTCAGCCGAGAACTCTACACAGGAATTTTACCCAGCTTTTTTCTTGGCCATGGCTTTCGTTTCGTTACAAATGTCTGCTATGTCTTACAGAAATATCAAGCAGTTACTTACTTACTTTTCAAACCCGCTTATCCGTTAGGGTCGCGGGGGCAGCAGCCCTATGGAGGATCTCCAGCGATCGCGATCTTCCGCCATCAGGCGCATGTCCTCCCTGGTAATATCCAAGCGATTCGAACCCAGATTCTCCATGTAGTTTAGCCACCTGGTTCCAGGCTGACCCCTTGGTCTCTTACCCACTGGCTTGGAAAATAACAACTGCCTAGGAAGACTAGTTTGCGGCATCCGTATCACGTGGCTATACCAGCGCAACCGAGATCTCTCGATGCGGAGAAGTAGCGGCTCAACACCTAAAGATTCCCTTATTGTGCTGCTGTACACTCTATCTAGTAGGGTAACACCTGCCACACCTCTCAGAAATCTCATTTCGGCCGCTTGTACCCGCGATCGCACTCTTTCGGTCATTACCCAAGCTTCATGACCATAGGTGAGAATGGGGACAAAGATAGATTTGAAGACGGAGAGCATATAATTTCGATAATATAATAAATCATTTACATATTAATGAAATATGTTACAATAATAAAGTCAGAGCATAAACGCAACAGGGCTGAACGATGTCAGCCGAGAATGCTGCACAGGAATTTTACCCAGCTTTTTTCTTGGCCATGGTTTTCGTTTCGTTACAAATGTCTGCTACGTCTTACAGAAATATCAAGCAGTTATATTAATCTATTTATTTAATTACAATACTCGTTTCCAAAAAAGTTGGGACAGTGCAAAATATCTAGAAAAAACAAAAAGGGATGATGTAACAAAACTTTCTCGCGAATACAAACTAGCAGATACATTTATGAAATGACATAAATATACTGTGTGCGCCAAAACATTTTGTATCGTGGCCGGGACGTTCATTTTGAATGGGGGTGTTGCAACACGTTCCAAAATAGTAGGGACATACGTTGTAGAAAGCGCCGTTAGTAGTGGAACCTTCCGAATTGTTCGGGAATAATCTAGAATGACGACGTCGTACTACATTCCGTATAAATAACAGTTGCCATCCGTCGTTCAGGTAACTTATTCGGAACGATGGGTCGAGGCAAGCCAGTTAGCGAAGATCTTCGTGTTCGAATCATGCAAGAATTCACAAACAACGTTTCTCAGCGTGCAATAGCCAGAAGATTTAACCTGTCATCGTCTACAGTACAGAATATTATCAAGCGCTACCGAGATAGTGGTGAGATCACAGTTCGGAAAGGCCAAGGTAGAAAACCTATTCTGAATGCTCGAGCTCTTCGGATCCTCCGACGTCACTGCGTCACGCATAGGAATGCTGCGATTACGGACATAGCCACATGGGCCCGCGATTTCTTCGGGAAGCCATTATCGTTGAATACTGTACGCCGGTGCATCCACAAATGCAAACTTAAGTTATACTGTGCACGACGGAAGCCATACATCAACAAACGACAGCAACGTCGCCGTCTGATATGGGCTCGAGCCCATCGCAATCGGTCCCAAGCCCGCTGGAAGAACATATTGTGGTTCGAAGAATCAACCTTTACGATTGTTTACGGAAACAATGGATGCCGTACACTCCGGACCAAAGACGAAAAGGATATTCCCGCGTGCTACAGGCGTTCGGTACAGAAACCGCCGTCTGTCGTGGTCTGGGGCTGTATTAGTGGCCATGGAATGAGAGACTTGCACATCTGCAATGGCACCGTCAATGCTGAAGCGTATATACAGATCCTGGAACAAGCTATGGTGCCATCTAAGAGGCGCCTGTTTGGACGACGTCAGTGTATATTTCAACAAGACAACGCCAGACCGCATGCAGTGCGCATAACTTCTGCATAACTTATGTCGGCAGCGCATTCTTATGTTGGATTGGCCCCCTTGCAGCCCGGATCTGTCGCCTATAGAAAACGTTTGGCGTATTATTAAACAAAAACTACGACAGCGACGACCACGGACAGTTGAACAGCTGAAAACTATAGCCAACAGGAATGGGACAGAATTCCGGTTACGGTGTCAGAAAGATTGGTGTCATCGATGCCCACAAGATTACAGTGTGTCATCGAGAGGAGAGGTGACGCCACACCGTGGTAAACGCCGTGCTGTCCCAACGTTTTTGGGAGTGTGTTGCACGTGGCAAACAGGAAAACCATCTGTATCTTTCTTTAAGCATATAAGATATGTGATCCCATGCCTAATTTATCGTTTATGCATTGTAATGCGTTGAAATAAACGGCAATACAATAATCCAAACAAATGTGTTGGAGTTCTTCTTATATGTTGCACTGTCCCAACTTTTTTGGAAATGAGTATTGTATATCTAGCCACTCAATAACTTACCCATGCTTGTTACAATCGTAATCGGAGTCGGAAAAACGTTGGCTGCGGATCCAGGCAATCGGACTCGCAGGCTTTCCTCTTCTAATTTTTATAATTCACTCCTTTTTCCTCTCAATATCTGAAGGAAAGATATGGAATTTTAAAAACCCCTTATCCTTTTTGAGTTGGAATGGCACTGGGGGACGCAACAATTTACGGGCATATTCTAAAAACAAAATGAACTACCCATTAAAACATAGATAACATCTGCACCGCCGGAATCTCCATACATCAAGCCGATGCTTCGCCCTCTATACGCGAAAAACAGCAAACAGGTAGTGCATGCCCTATTCAGCAACCTGGAAATGTTTCGTCCAAAGCCCTCCTAACGATCAAGAACAAAAAAACACCAACATAAACTTTAGGCGAGTATGAACATTATGCCGCAAACCGCACCTTTCTACCTATCCCCATTTCTGAAATACAGGGCGATTCAAAATGACGTCTGGCATTTCAAAATTTTACTATGTATTTATTTTATAACATAAACTAACCCGACCGGGTTTAAAATGCACGAAATGTTCTATGTGACTCCCTCGAGTCACCCAGACAATGTCAAGACGATAGTCAATCTCATGCCAAACTCCTTTCAGCATGTCTGCTGTTACTAGTGCCGCACTTTTGCATTTACAAAGACATCCATGTTTCCAGAAATTGATCATATCACTTACGGATGCTTTTGTCAGCAGGGCAATCTTTATGAAATGGCCTACGAAATGCCTGCTGGACTATGTACAGTTATTATACAAGATATTATCGTAAATTCTCTACTCTACGAGGCTTGTGAGCAAAGTATCCGATCTTATTTTTTTTTGCGAAAACCTGATGGATTTGGATCGCGCGCTTGCATGAGCCGACCTTGAACCTTTGTGCATATGCATGAATTTTTCCCCGCCTCTCAATAGCGTCAGTTGCTGGCAATCAGCATTAGAGGGAGGTAGTGTGTTGTGCTCTCGTCGGTTTTTGATTTGAAGGAAACTGACGGAACGACTGGAGCAGCGTTACTGCATCAAATTTTGCCAGAAACTGGGCGACAGCCAGGTGGAAACCATCCAGAAGATTCAGACGGCTTTCAGTGGATCTGGTATAACCGGTCGGCCATCAGCATGCCGAAACGACCAGGTCATTGCCAAAGTGAACACTGTGGTGATGCGGGACCGTCGTGTGACTATCCGAGAAGTTGCGGAAGAGGTGGGCATCAGTACGTTTTCGGCACATTGCATTCTGACCGAAGATTTGGCCACGAAGAGAGTGGCGGCGAAATTCGTGCCGAAGCTGCTGACGGCGGAGCAAAAGCAACTTCGTGTCGACATCTCACAGGACATGCTGGCCTCCGCAAACAGTGACCGCGACTTCATGAACACCATAATCACTAGTCACGAGTCCTGGGTGCACGGGTACGACCATAGCATCGTCACCGAAAACCTCCAAATCAAACACCGACGAGAGCACAACACACTACCTCCCTCTAAAGCTGATTGCCAGCAACTGACGCTATTGAGAGGCGGGAAAAAATTCACGCATACGCACAAAGGTTCAGGGTCGGCTCGTGCAAGCGCGCGCGATCCAAATCCATCAGGTTTTCGCAAGAAAAAAAAAAAATAAGGTCGAATACTTTGCTCACAGGCCTCGTAATGCGACCCCACTTTTTAGGCCCAAAAAACCAGCAAAAATGCTATCCTCTTGTATAATGCGTTCCCCATTTTTGACTCCTCGCGAGAAATAAAATGCGCAAAAATATACAGAAAAAAAAATCTTCATTTTCAAATTTTTAAATAATCTGGATCTTTACAAATTCAAAAACCTTCAAAATCAGATTCATCACAAGTAATCTTTATTCAGTTTAACATTTTTCATAACTTGACTGCATACGCTTTCTTGTAGGCTTTGGTTCGAGGCAGTTTGGAAGTAGGCTTATATGGAAGTAGCGATCTTTGGGAGTTGTTTTCGTATTAAATGTTGGCGACGAGAAATTCGAATAAAAAGTGAATTAATTTACTGTATAATGAACTGGACACTGTATATGCAATATAATTAATGTAAGTTATACAGTAACTTCATCAGGACAAAATCCCCTCCAGTCACAGGACAAAATTATTCCCATTAGACAGGGTGATTCAGTCAATTTCTGACCATTTCAGTACTATGATTTATTGAGCCATTAATGTTTACAAACTTAGCATTTCAGTATGATATTTTAGGCAGTTCGGAGTTTTTATTCCCGTGGACAAGTCTTGACGATATGCTCAATGTGGCCACCATGAACGTTTTGAACCGCTCGCAGCCGAATGGTGAATTTGTTCATAACTCTATCCAGGATTTCTGCATCTACAAGGGTGCAGCAGTCGACGATGCTTTGTCGCAGCTGGTCTAGGGTTCTTGGTGCTGTAGTGAACACACTGTCTTTAAGGAACCCCCACAGATAAAAATCACATGGGTTTAGGTCAGGACTCGTACGGGGCCAAAGAAAGCCACCCCCGAATCGATCTGGAAACCTGTTTGAAATGACACGATTTCCGAATTTCTGATTGAGAATGTCTAGCACTTCATTAGCGGTATATGCCTCCTTCGCAGCTCGGTGATGAAGAAGGTTTCCACCAACATGTTAAGGTAAGCCTGTGATGTTACAGTGCCCTCAAAAAAGAACAGACCAATGATGCCTCTTTTGAAAATCGCACACAAAGCCATAACCTTTCGTGGATGAAGAGGTGACTTATGGATCTCGTGAGGGTGCTGCGAACCCCAAAAACGAATGTTGTGTTTAATAACGTCACCTGACAGATGGAAAAAGGCCTCATCTGACACCCACAGGTTGTCCACAATGTCCTGATTGGCTTCCATTTCTGCTCCAAACTCCATCGCAAATTGTTGTCGCTTGTGTCTTCCAGTGTCTGTTAACTCCTGATAAACATGGATCTTATACGAGAACAGGTGTAAATCCTTTCTCAAAATTCGCCACGTCGTGGTATACGACAGCCCTTCTTCAATGGATAGGCGGCCAACAGATTTTTTGGTAGGGGAATCGACCAACCTTGTGCGAACATTTTCAACAACTTCGGCCGTTCGAACACGAGCTTCGCTCCCGCCTTTTTTCTTGCCTTTAACACATCCAGTGGCACGAAATTGCTTGACAAAATCCACGATTGCTTGCCTGCCTGGTGCGTCTCGACACTTCTACTCCTTCCGGAACTTTCTTTGCACGGTGACAGGTGATTTTGTCTCGAAATACCATTCGACAACCTTGCATTTCTGCTCTGTTGATAAAGCGGGCGCCATTTTTCAACAATACGATTTTCATGCAGCACCGTTGCAACAATACAAACTCCAACTATTTAGAAATTCGATATGGCGCTCATATTCTTTCAATTGTTTATCCCTAATGCACGTCATTCGAGTGAAATAGCAGACCTGAATTTGGTGAGAGTGTCGTAGTTGTGTGCCGCATTGATGGCCCCTTGATGGAGGAAATCAATGAGAATGACATTTTTTGCATCCCCAGATACCGTTGCCATAATCTTTCCCAAGGAGGGTGACACTGAACTTTTTCCTCACTGGTGAACTGGGATGCAACCACGTTGTCAGTACACGTCTGTCTGCCATCGTGATTTCTACTCAAATAGCCTCGGGCACGCGTGTCCCCTGCTGCTGTTTCTTCAAACTGATTGCATGCTACAACAAATGTCTCAATGTCGGTGACGACTATGTCAAAAAATAGTGCAAGGTGTATAGCTCATGATGCTGTGATTCATGCATGAATAAAACGAGTAATTAATGATACTCTGTATTTGTTTAGTAGCACGTGCTGTATGGGTGCCATGTGGTACCAATGAAAACATTCAATGCAAAGGTGTGGCATGAAATACGAGGCGCTTCCAGAAAGTAAGTTTCCCGATGTTTTCCCCTTTAAAGTAAACGTAATTAGCCGTGTCAATTGCGCATGCATAACAGATCTATGACGTATCAATCATATGCCAGCCGGACAGGTCCCGCCTCGTGCCAGTAGCGTGGTAGCAATGGTCCGAAATGGAAGCTCTTATTTCTTCTCTCACTGCCTGCGAGATTCGGTCGGTGATAAAGTTCTTGAATGCACAAAGCATTGTGCCAATTGGAATTCATCGTCAGCTCTGTCAGGTCTATGGGCCGAACATCATGAGTAAGCAGATGGTGCGTCGCTGGTGTAGGTAGTTTTCCGAAGGTCGTCAAAGTGTCCATGAAGAAGAGCGCAGTGGGCGACCATCCCTCATCAATGATGATCTTGTTGAGCAAGAAACACTCTGAAACACTGCGGAAATTGCGACGTGCCATTCAAAACAAGAGGCGTGGAAATGCTTACTGCAGGTGTTGTGCTCCTCCATGACAATGCTCGTCCACATACGGCTCAAGGCACAGCAGCTGTTTTGACGGAATTTGGCTGGGAGTTATTTGATCATCCACCCTACAGCCCTGATCTTGTTCCCAGCGATTTTCACGTTCTCTTTCACCTCAAGAAATTCCTGTCTTCTGGTGAGCGTTTTGGCAATGATGAAGAGCTGAAGACGTCTGTCACAAGCTGGTTCCATTCACAGGCGGCAGACTTCTACGACAGGGGGATACAAAAGTTGATCCCACGATACGACAAGTGTCTCAATTCTGGTGATGGCTATGTTGAAAAATAGCTGAAACATCGCTGTACTTGTTGCCAATAAATATGTTCCTCTAAGTGGGAGTTCTTTTTTTTTTTTTTAAATAGGGAAACTTACTTTCTGGATGCGCGTCGTAACAAAGTAGATAGCCCTAAATAACAACGAAAATCTGAGTTACATATTATGAGAGCAAAGCACAAAAAGATAATGAAAAAGTTTCATTTAATTACATTCCAATTAATTCTTTGACACACGACACGTCGTGTATTCCTTTTAAAAAAGAGGAATACAGACAGTAACCCTAAAACAAACTACTTTCAAAGTCAATTGTTTCCGTTAAGTCCAATCAGTTCATTTCAGAGTGTCAACAAGTGATTCACAAGAATGAGCACCAGTGTCTATTGTTTGTCGCTCGCTTCCTTAAATATCATTTGAAGCTGGCGCTTTGTATTCTTGTAGGACTGAAGAGCCGACAACACGTGCAATTGATCATGAGTGTATCTGAATGCTCTAGACGGCCTATGCTCTTTGTGATCGGTTAGGTGCACTCAGAGCCCTCTGGTGGTAAAGTCTTTAAGCTCTCATTTGATTTTTGAGCGGGCTGGAGGCAGAAACCAAAATACGATACGAGTCCCGTTAGGCCTAATGCACTGGCGATGCATCGACTTCACGTGTCTCAAAAGGAATAATGTACACAAAATTTAGGTTCTCATACAAGTCACGAATTACTCCTAGATCATTTGTCAAGGCAGGAAACTTAAATACCGTAATTTCCGGTAGTAATGCCACGGCGTTTCTGTTATTAAAAGTTAAAAATTCAGCGTGTGCGGCGTATTAGCCGCCACGGTGCTACTGCCGGAGATTTTACCCCCGAGCATCGAGATAAAAAGTTTCACGAGCGCGCGCGCGCGGGGTTGAACGGTCACGAGAGTGCTTGAGTGCACCAGTATTTTATTATTATTATTATTATTATTATTATTATAAGCAAGAGCACGGTGGAGTATATCTTCCCCTCCATCGAAGAGGGAGAAAGCAGCTTTTAAAGTTTAAACTAACAGCCAAGATTGATAAGGCCTAAGAGCAATCGTGCAGGCAGGACTCGACGAAAAATGTATTCGGCGCTGGAGGAAATGTATGCAGAAATATATTTTATGTAAGAAATTAAAAAATTTTCCCCACTGAAATGTGTATTACTTTTATTGAAGCTTATAAGAAAACTGTTTTTAGATTACTGATTGCGTGTGTGATGGTGGTGGGGGGGTGCGGCGTATCAGCCACCGCGGCGCTACTACCGAAAATTACAGTATCTATATTTCCTTTTCTCTTGAGAGAGACGGTTCCCTTTTTAATAATAGAGCACTACACAATTTGAGATAGTTCTTTTCGATCGTAACTGACAAAAGTTTTCCTTTTGTCACAATGGGCCATGCTGTATTTTTTTTTGGCAATACAGTTTGTGTGGAGAAAAAAAAATGACAAAACTTACTTTTGGAACAACCCTCATACAAGAGAATAGCATTCTTGCTGGCTTTTTTTTTTTTTCGGGGGGGGGGGGGGTGGGGGGAGTCAAAAAAGTGGAATTGCATTATACAAGAGGGAACATTATTGTAGAGGATTTGCGATATATGTGGATATTATCGACCAGTCTTTACACTCAGCATCCACTCAAGCAGATTATCCAGTTATTAGATATTCACTTATAGCGAGGTTCGACTGTATTAAAATACAGGGGGTCTAGGCTGAGCTCATCGACAAGTGTCGATGGTCACATGGTTAATGACGCATTTGTCCATTCGAGCTAGCATGAACACTACTTGTCTACAGAGTCTACAGTGTACAGACTCTACACCGTCGATTTTCTAGTGTAGACTTTGACCATCGACAACTGCCTTCTTCTTGTCTACAATTCAAGAGCAGTCGACTATGCACTTGGCGATCGTTATTTCAGAATTTAGCAACAGATTTCTTATTAAAATCTTTTTTCCTTCGTTTCCGGCCTGCAGGCTAAATACACATGGCTCAACAATACACATATGCTAAAAATATTAACAAAAACTTGTTTAAAAATATTTTCATACATGAAGTACTCTCTTGTGCTACGAAACTTGAACTGTGAAAATAATAATATACTGTGTCTACAGGTTTGTGTTTATGTACAACTCAGTTGCAAAAATGTACGATCACCTGACTTTTTATGCTTAACCTTGCTTTATTTTTAAGCTTGTAAAAAACATAAAAGAGCGAATTCAATTCTACATTTGTCTAGTGGGTTTTAGACTGTTAGAAGGTTCTAGGAAAAATAATACTAAATTGTTACATGATTGTAATGGGTACATTAAATTAATAACTGATCATCCATGCGTTGCAAAAATATGCAATCGCCCTTTTACGTGTTACAAAAATTTCCGATCACCCCTTAAATAATAGACGGGTTCTTTAAACTGCTCGTTAATTTGCATAAACTAATAGTTCTACAATTCTTGTACTTGTATACTGTGGAGAACTAGCTGGATATTTTCTTGATGTCGAAAAAATCCAAGACAGATTTTTTTAACTGCCAAAATGGGACGTGGTAAAAAAAAAACTAGTGAAGAACTTCGCAATTTCGTGGTGCAGAAACATCTGGAAAAACTTTCAACTCGTAAAATAGCTGCTCATTTAAAAATTTGTCAAAGTGTAGTGGTGGAAATAATCGAGAAATGGAAAATAACAGGAACCCCTTCGACAAGCAACCAGAGTGGTCGTCCACGGAATACATCAAAACGAGATGATAAACTCCTTCCAAAAATTTCAAAAGGCAAATGCCATGTTACCACATCCGAAGTCACAACAGCCACTACAAGAAGAAGACTACGGGAAAAAGGTTTTGGGTTTTACACTGCTAAAGTAAAACCTTTACTAACAAATCTGCAAATGATGAAAAGATGCAAGTGGGCTAATGAGCATCTTCAATGGTCCTTGGAGAAATGGAGAACTTATCTTTAGTGATGAGTCAAAGTTGACGGTTTGCTATGGTGAAGAAGGCCGAAAAGTCATCCGTAAAAAGACTGAAAAGTACGCACCGGAATGTCTCAGTAAAAGTGTAAAATTTCCCGATTCAATAATGATGTGGGGCTGTATGAGTGCACAAGGTGTTGGGAAACTTAAATTCATCAATAGAACAGTAAATGCATCTTGGAGGAATGTTTACTCCCATCTTTACCGAAGCTAGCCAGAGATGGATAAGCTGTTTTCCAACAAGATAGGGCAGCTCGGACAACAACGACATGGCTTCATGTGAGAGGCATTGACCTACTGGAAAACTGGCCATCGAACAGTCTAGACCTTTCACCAATTGAGAATCTTTGGAGAATTTTGAAACGAGCTGTCAACAACAAGAAGCCAGGAACAAGAGAGGAATTGAAAAATTTCGTGAAAACTGAATGGGAGAAAATCCAGGCTGATGAATGTGAAAAGCTAATTTCAAGCATTCCAAATCGTTTGCAGGCCGTTATTTCTGCTAAAAGTGGAAACACCAAGTACTGATCGGACATTTTTGTAACTCATGAAAGGGCGATTGCATATTTTTGCAACGCATGGATGATCAGTTATTAATTTATTGTACCCATTACAATCATGTAACACTTTTAGTATTATTTTCCTAGAACCTTCTAACGGTCAAAAACACATTAAACAAATGTAGAATTGGATTCCCTCTTTTATTTTTTTTTACATACTTAAAAATAAAATAAAGCTAGCATAAAAAAGTCAGGTGATCGTATATTTTTGCAACTGAGTTGTATGTATTTATGTGCATACATGGATAAATGTGTAAATGTGTGTAGACTTGTGTATATCAGTGTATATCATCTAACCAGACGTGTGTAAACTTGTGTTTAAATGTGTAATATGCCACTTATCGACGGTCAGATTTTGTCGAGATCGACAGCTTGTCGACGAGTTCAGCCTAGACCCCCAGGGTCTTTATAATTAAAGTTACATTTTGACACGGCCATAAAAGAAAAAAAAAACAAAAAAAAAACCTACTGGACCAAAAGCTCTAATACTTGGTAATATTATACAAGAGGGCATGAGAAGTTCATACCCACCAAAAAAAAAAATTAGTTCAAAAGCTCACCACCAGCATGGAATGGCACTCTATGCAATATTCATATACGAAATTAGACACAGTAATCCAGTGTAACCTGCTTTCAGTAAATGGTGGAGGCCACATTCAACATGTAACCAATTTTAGTAACAATTAAAAACTTGTTACCTGTGTCTTCATGTCTAATTTCGTATACGAATATTGCATAGAGCACCATTCCATGCCGGTGGTGACCTTTTGAACTAATTTTTTTTTGGTGGGTATGAACTTCTCATGCCCTCTTGTATAATATTACCAAGTATTATAGCTTTTGGTCCAGTAGTTTTTTTTTTTCTTATGGCCATATCAAAACGGAACTTTAATTATAAAGACCCTGTACTATTACAATATAAAACATAAATTAGTATTTAATTGCACTTACTGAGTGTTTTAAGTGAATCATCAAATCCAACCAACATGGCAGCCATCCGAGATAACTGTTCTGGAGAAAATCGAACTGGTGTAATACAGGTATCAAAATTTACCTTATAAACATAGAAATTGACACTTTCGTTAATCACTTTGAAGTTTTAAAGCAAATTATTCAATCTTTTTTTTTTTTTCTTTCTTTCAAATAATTACCTCCATGAACCTAATCCACCTATCAAGTACCGATTTGGAACCTTTCGTAAACACAAATGGCAAATACACAAAATGTTTCGGCATTTTTGAAACCATGTCTTCACTCCCTTTGATGTTGGCCAAAATACATCTTAAAACCGTGTTTTCCTTTTTTTCATCTATAAAAAAAAATATAACTGAAATCGGAAACCTTTCAAGAGTACAACGACAAAGTTTAGAACTCCGCAATTAAATTGACATGAAATATTTTCCCAGTATGTCATTAGGCATTCAAATACGAGTCTAATTCAATAAGTTACGAGGCCTGTGAGAAAAGTATCCAACCTTTAGCTCGGCTGTCGTTGCAGCCATAATGTCCTCTCTCATCTGAAATCGCGTTCCTTTCAATGGCCTCTTGAGTTTGGCGAACAGCCAAAAGTCGCAGGGGGCCAGGTCAGGAGAGTAAGGAGCCAGTTGTACCACGGGAGTCTGATTTTTCGCCAAAAAAGTCTGAATCGAGTTTGGTTTTTGAGGCCCCAATTGCCTGTCGACCACAACTGCGGTCTCTTGCGCCGCGCTGCATCACGTAGGCGACAGAGGATATCCCTGTAGTACTCTTTGGTGATTGTTTGACCCTGTGGTGTGTACTCGGTTTGGTGTACAACACCGTGAGAGTCAAAGAAAGCAGTCGGCATTGCTTTCACATTGCTGCGCACTTGGCGGACTTTCTTTGGTCGTGGTGACGAGGAATGCTTCCACTGTGACGACTCGTGGTTTCCACCTGGCTGTCGCCCAGTTTCTGGCAAAATTTGATGCAGTAACGCTGCTCCAGTCGTTCCGTCATTTTCCTTCAAATCAAAAACCGACGAGAGCCCAACACGCTACCTCCCTCTAATGCTGATTGCCAGCAACTGACGCTATTGAGAGGCGGGAAAAAATTCACGCATACGCACAAAGGTTCGAGGTCGGCTCGTGCAAGCGCGCGCGATCCAAATCCATCAGGTTTTCGCAAAAAAAAAAAAAAATAGGTCGGATACTTTTCTCACAGGCCTCGTAAATGTTGTTTGTACGTCAATCACGATTCGTAACTTACTTAATGAATCGCCCACGTAAACCAAAGACTATCATTATTCTAACGACAACTGATCTCTCTAACATTGAAAATTTTAAACTGATGACATAAGGGGACCATCATGAATGGAGGGCAGAAAAAGTTTTGCCTCCTCAATGAAAATTTGAAATTAAAAACAAGAATATGGAAAAGTTTCTTCTAAAGAAAAATATACATCCTGCATCTTATCATACACGGCATGTGTTCATGCAAATGTGGTGAGGCACCATATTGCTACAAAATCAAGTTAGGAACTTCTTTCAACTGTGGCAACATGTCAAGGTAGGTGAACTCTGTAGAAAAGAAAGGCCTAAACACATTATGGTTGCTTATGGCACCACAGAAAAACAATTATGTTTGAAGAATCATGATCATGTTTCAATGTGGCTTGCAGGCTTCCTGTGCCCCAAACATCTCATATTATGCCACATACACTATATGATCAAAAATATCCGGACACCCCTCGCAGATCATCGATTGGCCCAATGTCACATGATAATGACTTGCACATCATTTAAATAGCTTCCCACACCTTCAGACACAACTCTGCTTGGACATTGGCAAAAATGGGTCGTTCGGCAGAGCTCAGTGAGTTCCAACGTGGAACCATCGTTGGATGTCGCCTATGCGGCAAATCCGTACGTGACATTTCCAGCCTTCTTCAGATACCCAAGTCAACAGTAGGCGATGTCATTATGAAATGGAAGACCCGGGAATCAACAACAGTTCAACAACGAACCGGTAGACCCAAGAAACTAACGGGCAGAGACCGTCGAGTGCTTCGTCGTGTCACCCGCAGCAACCGGAAGTCCTCGGCGGAAAAAATTGCCACAGAGTTTCGAAACGCCTCTGCAAACGATGCCAGTACCGTGACAATTTGTCGGGAACTGCACGCGATGGGATTCCATGGCCGTGCTGCTGCCCACAAGCCCCACATCAGCAGGGTCGACGCCAAGCGACGTCTGGAGTGGTGCAAAGCCCACAGAAACTGGACAATGGACCGATGGAAACGTGTAATGTGGACAGACGAATCTCGCTACACACTCTGGCAATCCGACGGACGAGTTTGGGTTTGGCACATACCTGGAGAACGCTTCTTACCTGAGTGCACAGAGCCCACAGTCAAGTTCAGAGGAGGAGGAGGAGTCATGGTGTGGGGCTCATTTTCATGGTACGGACTGGGCCAGCTCGTTCCTGTGCAAGGAATCATGAACTCAGGCCATTATCTGAACGTTTTGGACAACTGTGCACTTCCAACGTTGTGGCAATTTTTCGGAAACGGGCCATTTCTCTACAAACACGACAATGCTCCGTGCCACAAAGCGAGGCGTGTACAGCAGTGGTTTGCGGACTCAGGGGTCGAAGAAATGGGTTGCCCGGCACAAAGTCCCGACCTCAATCCTATAGAGAGTCTGTGGGATGAATTGGAAAGATGCTTGCGGGCCAGATCGCATCGGCCAACTTCTGTACCTGAACTGATCCTCGCCCTTCGGGAGGAATGGAGGAACATTCCGGAAAGTACCTACCAACGTTTGGTGGAAAGTCTTCCCGAAGGGTGGAAGCTGTGATTCGGGCAAAGGGATGTGCAACGCCCTATTGATTTCCATGAAATCGTGGCTAGAGCGCAAACGTGCATGCATCAGGATATTTGTGATCATATAGTGTAGGAGAAAACATGGCTTTGTCAGATAATACGAGGTGTTGCAATTATAATACGAGACTGCGTACCTCCTATCACGTCACTAATCAGCATGTGATTGGTTGTAACATCACTATTCAGCCACCAAAGGCACTAATTTTTGGCATTATTCTTCACTGATTGTTGCCCACACTTTCTTAACGTTGTCAACCAGTTCGTCAACAGTGGCACAGCTCGACTGTTGCAACTCTTGCTTCATTCGTTTCCGAATGATTTCATTTGGGCTTAAATCAGGCGAGTTGGCGGGCCAATTTAGAACGGCGATGTTTCTGCTTGCAAACCACCAGAGCGCACGTTTCGTCGCATGTGATGAAGCATTGTCTTGCTGGTATACAAATTCGGCGTCTTCATCTGGATACAAGCGTTCTATACTTAGAATGAGAAAATGTTCCATCATCTCGATGTACACGTCAGCATTGACGCTAGTTTTCAGGATGCAGAGATCGCCTCTTTCTTTGGAGGACATGCATCCCCAGATCATAACTTTCTTGGCAAACTTTATTGAGCGTCGTATGCATGTTGGGCTGAATTCCTCTCCCCTTTTGCGATAGACACGCACCCCTCCATCACCAAACAAGACACAGAACGCAGAATCGTCACTCCATACGACCTTAGACCACTCCTCCGTGGTCCAGTGGAGATGCTTCTTGGCCCAGTCAACGCGACATCTGCGTTGTTTTTGATTCAACGCAGGTTTAACTTTTGGCACTCGAGCTTTGTAACCAAGTTCGGCAAGCCTCCTCCAAGAGACGTCTCAACGACCACTTTCTTGCCAGTTGTCTGGCGGATGCAAATCTCGATGAAGTCACAACTTGCTGTAAGATGCGCAGATCACGTTTTGAAGCGAGTCGTGGTCGCCCTGTCTTTCTTTTGGCCTCGGGAGTTTCTCCGTCATTGTTGTCAATAGCTTGTAGACATCGTGATGTTGCTGATATCGATCTGTGAGCGCTCCCAGAAATTTCCTTTAAGGTTTTTCCCGCCTTTCGTTGTTCGTAAATTTGGAGCTTTTCTCTCGCAGTTAACTGTGCTGCTGTCCCCATCTTTATTGCATATAATCACATCAGATCCAGTATCTAAGGTATAAATGACAATTCTGTCCCCTCCACCTCTAATGATCTGTGCTATATGCTAATGACAAACAGCATTTGCTAAACTTTGAAACGGACCGTTTCATTTGCTAAACGTTTGAAACGAGTGGGTTTTTTGTTTCTCTTTATTTTTAATTTTCAAAATCACTTTTTCTTCGAAATTTTTCAGTTATTAGGACCTTTAGCATAAAGGCTACTTACGAGGCACATCCAGAAAGTAAGTTTCCCGATGTTTTCCCCTTTAAAGTAAACGTAATTAGCTGCATCAATTGCGCATGCATAACAATCTATGACGTATCAATCATATGCCAGCCAGGCAGGTCCCGCCTCGTGCCAGTAGCGTGGTAGCAATGGTCCGAAATGGAAGCTCTTATTTCTCCTCCCGCCGTCTGCGAGGTTCGGTCGGTGATGAAGTTCTTGAATGCACAAAGCATTGCGCCAATTGAAATTCACCGTCAGCTCTGTCAGGTCTATGGGCCGAACATCATGAGTAAGCAGTTTTGCGAAGTTCGTCAAAGTGCCCATGATGAAGAACGCAGTTGGCGACCATCCCTCATCAATGATGATCTTGTTGAGCTTGTGCGGCAGCGCGTGATACAGAACGTTTTCTGGGAAAACTTACTTTCTGGATGCGCCTCGTATAAGAATGCATCCTTGGTCTGTACGTCTATCCGGCCGTCCGTCCACCGTTTGCACGATAACTTCAAAACGGATTAACTTTTTCAAATTCTGTTTTCAGAAATATAACCATCAAAGTCTTACCTTGGCCGTATCAACTTTTCAGAATTTTTCGTTGACCTCTTCGAGTCGAATTCACGTGCAACAGTAAGTGCAATGAATTCAAAGATACTGGCATGTCATATAACAATCAATTTGTTAAGAACGAATACATTGTTACTTTCTGTTCATCTTTTAAGCATTACTGACATCGGCGCAAGCACGTGAAATCGTTTGTTGACGCACGATTGCTCAAGTGCTCATAATCTATAAGCTTATTATTAAGTAACGGAAAAATGGAGCTACTTACTGGTTTTATTTTACACACGATTTGAATCACCCTTCATCATTTCTACATTTTTTGAGGTAGAAGGTTGAAATTCGGAATGTAGCTTACTGTGGGCATGTGCACCTTTGTGACATTTCATGTCAGTGAGTGTCACATGGGTCCAGCGAAGAACGTGTAGGGGTTTGTCTGATTCTTAGTGATAAAACTATGGGTAGTTTTTGTGAGCAACCGCTGCGAATGAACGTTAAAAAAAAAAAAGTCACAAAAATGGTGGGAACGCCAGAAAGTTCGAGAGATGTTTTGCTAGTTTGTTCTCAGTGAGTGATTGCAAATGAATTCCATCATCATAATATACTGAAGTACGGTACCCAATTTTAATCGAAAAAGAAAGTAATCCAGGTTCATTGCGATCTTTGATGCTGTTACTTCCGACTGGTCGTCGTGTTCAACCAGAGATTGAGTTTCGACACATCAATGAAGTCAGCGAGCAATTCAGATGGCATTTGCGGGTGGGTTCGTTCTGTGTTGTGTGTCCAAGAAAGTCTGCTGATTTATGCGAAGAAATAGTACAACTTTAGTTAGAGAAAATAGAGCAAAATACGTAAACTTCAACAGGAACAGCGTTCGTGTATCACGGAGACTGTGGTTATAACATAGTGAGAAACTGTGTAATTGAACATTAGAGAAACATTTAGTAATGAGGTTGCGCTGTCTTGGTTCTAATAATGCTATACTATGTCTGTATTATAGATAATGAATTACAGTATTTGCGTAGCATGCATGATTAGTATTATGAAGAGGTCATGATGATGCAACTAAACTTGATGTTAGTTATAAGCAGGAGTCCGTGATCCAAATATCATTTCACAGGGAGTTGCACTTTGTGTGCGCGTGGGCGTGCCTGTCGCTCTTGCCGAGCAAAAGTTAATTGACCACGTCCAGCGAAGTGCGTTTAATGCTGCTATATTGAGCCACAAATACGCTGAAGTCCTAACAAGAGGTTACTACGGACCTCCTCTTATGAGTTACTTAATCAAAAGGTCCGTGCGACGTGGGTATGTGTCCATTTTCTGGGTAGAATAAGCACTTCTGGTGTGTTAGTGAACATAATAGCATAGTAGCGTTATCCCTGTATTAGGACTGGCCTGCATAACTCAGGTGTGTTTGAACTGATGCACAGAGATATTAGGTCTTGTCCTCCTTGGGTCTTCTCGCACGAACCTTCAGCATGCACTAGACCGGTTTGCAGTAGCCAAATGTGAAGAAGCTGGGATGAAGATCAGTGTGGCTAAAACCGAGGTTATGGTCCAATCAAGACAGCCTGCTCAGTGCGCTCTCCATGTTAGGGGAGCCTCATTGAGACAGGTGAAGAAATTCAAGTATCTCGGGATTGCATTCACGAGTGATGGACGGCAGGAGAGAGAATTGGATGCTCGGATCGGTGCAGCAAGCTGTGTCAGACGCGAACTGTGGCGATCCGTGGGAAAACGTGAACTGGGTAACAAAACCAAGCTCTCCGTCTTCAAATTTATCTTTGTCCCCATTCTCACCTATGATCATGATGGCTTAGGTAATGACTGAAAGAGTGCGATCGCGGGTACAAGCGGTCGAAATGAGATTTCTGAGAGGTGTGGCAGGTGTTACCCTACTAGATAGAGTGTACAGCAGCACAATAAGGGAATCTTCAGGTGTTGAGCCGCTACTTCTCCGCATCGAGAGATCTCAGTTGCGCTGGTATGGCCACGTGATACGGATGCCGCAAACTAGTCTTCTTAGGCAGTTGTTATTTTCCAAGCCGGTGGGTAAGAGACCAAGGGGTCGGTGGATACCAGGTGGCTAGGCTACATGGAGAATCTGGGTTCGAGTTGCTTGGATATTACCAGGGAGGACATGCACCTGATGGCGGAAGATCGCGATCGCTGGAGATCCTCCATAGGGCTGCTGTCCCCGCGACCCTAATGGATAAGCGGGTTTGAAAAGTAAGTAACTAAGTAAGGCGTAAAATCCAGTATCCAGATTCCTCTAGGCAAGATCTACATTACCATGAAGTTTAGGCCCAATTGTTCCAGGGGGGTCGGATTTGCGGGGCTGGCACTCATATGGTCCTAAGGACTATGGCAACATATGGCATGTGATATATCATACGTTCAATTTGGTGGGATTCTGAAGTACAGGTTGGTGTACCTCCCTTGTTAGCAGCATAAGAAGGATACAAATACATTAACGTTAATACAAAAAAGTTATAATAATTGTTTTTGTAGTAACTTACTTCTTTCAGATGAACTAATTGACTTTACTGTTACATAAACATGATTCAACTCAACAGCTGCAATACGAAAAGAAAAAAAAAATCAATCATTATTTTATATCTCTGTAATGAAAACTACAGGGCGACCCAAAAAAATTTTATACAGGGTGGCCCAGATTAATATATATAATCTTTTGCACACGTTATGTGAGCAAGGGGATGCAAAAAAGGCGCGAATCATGAGGATCGTCCACATCAACATGTCGGCGCAGCGGTTGAGTCTGGAAGAGAAGGCAGATTGTGTGAGGTTGTACTCGGCGACCAACATTTGCTCAGAAGTGAAACGTCGTATGGCAGCTAAGTTTGGGACACCCAGACCTTCGTTGATGACGATCAAGAACGTAAACAAGAAGTTTGATGAAACTGGCAGCATTGAAGAGCGTAAACGCAGTAGACCCAAGACCATTGTTACTGACGGCAACGAAGTGCGCCTACAAAACAAGTTGGCCAGTTCTCGAGAAAGAGACGAGTCGCCAAGGCTCGGTTAGACATTTCCCGTACGAGTATTCAAAGAATCCTGAAGGATCTGAAACTGAGGCCATATCATCCTTGCTTAACAAATCACTTGCTCGAAAATGATCCCGACAGGCGATTGGAGTTTGCCGAAGCTCGGCTTGCAATGCTAGACGACGATCCTGAATTAGCACGCCACGTGGAATGGAGCGACGAGGCAACATTTCACATCTCAGGATGTCTGAACCACCACAACTGCGTGTATTGGCGTGCAACCAATCCATACGTTGAATTGGAGGTAGACAACCAGAGCCCTGGTGTCACTGTGTGGGCCGGTGTAAGTTACAATGGACTGCTCGGCCCGTCTTTCTTTTGAAGAAACAAGTCACAGGAGACAGCTACCAAGACCTTCTGGTGAACACTGTGTATCCCCTATTGACGCAACGCGATGATTTTGACATCATGTGGTGGCAGCAGG
Source organism: Rhysida immarginata (assembly GCA_023313115.1). Taxonomy (NCBI): domain Eukaryota; kingdom Metazoa; phylum Arthropoda; class Chilopoda; order Scolopendromorpha; family Scolopendridae; genus Rhysida; species Rhysida immarginata. Next base: position 527,005 of record JAHWFO010034030.1, read on the forward strand.
ATGGGGCACCACCGCATTATGCTCTCACTGTGCAGAAATGGTTGGATCGAACATTTCCAGGTCGGTGGATCGGCAGATGCGGTCTAGTCGAGTGGCCCCCCAGATCACCCGATTTAACCCCACTCGAGTTTTGGTTATGGGGATATCTCAAGGGCAAGGTCTACCGCCATTGGATCCATAACATTCCAGAGCTTCGGGAAGCAATAACGGAGGAATTTCGCAAAATTCCCCTAGACATGTGCAAGAAGGCCTGTGACAACGTGAAGTTGCGACTGGAAGCTTGCATCGCCATGGAAGGCCGCATGGTGGACCACTCCATGGAAAACAGTGTGTGACTTTCTTCTTCGATCCTTTGACAATATATTCCACCAGATACACGCGGCATACAGCCTTGTTAAAAATTGTATATATTAATCTGGGCCACCCTGTATATTCGAAGTGATTATAGATAACTTCATCTTTCGTTTTAAACAAAATTAGGTGTGCCTACAGAGTTTGCCTCTGAATATAAGAGTTGTACAAATGAAAACGAAAATCTGCGTGGGGGAAAAAAAAAAAAAAAAAAAAAAGACGACGTGTAGGATTATAAGCTTTACTTTTCAACAATTGCGAAACCCCATGTGCAAATTGAACAATAGGTTGCAAGTGTTGCATCACGTGAGAAAGAATGATAGCTCGTGCTTCGAAGCTCTGTGTGTGATCGCTTCTTCCAAACAACAAAATGGAGTCGACAAAACAGGAACACAGAGCAGCAATTCGTTTTTTGACATGTAAAACAGATTCAGTTTCTCAAATTCATCGTCGTATGCAGAAAGTCTATGGAAACGACTACCTAACCTTTGCTCGTGTTTGGGCAAAGAGCAAGAGATTTTTGGAGGGACGGTCGTCGTTGCAAGATGATCAACGAACCGGACAAGCAAACTGCACCATCACGGAGGATTCCAAAGTCAAAATTGACGCTGTCTTAAAGGAAAACAGAAGAGTGACAATCGATGTTGTGGTTGCTAAAATTGGCCTTAGTCGTGGAACTGTTTGCTCCATTATCAGGAACCATCTGCACTACAGAAAAATCTGAGCACAATGGGTCCCGCATCGTTTGACATCGGAACAACTTGAGGTTCGAATGGCCACGTCCCTGAAACATTTGACTCGCTATGAACAGGGAGTAGACAGTTTTCTCGACAGAATCGTTACAGGGGACGAAACTTGGTGCTTTCGTTTCCAGCCCGAAAGCAAATGTCAAAGATGTCAAAGGAAGCATTATGGGTCACCAACCCCGAAAAAAAACAAAAGCAATCGCAAACAGCACGGGGAAGGTGATGTTGACTGTGTTTTTTGATCACAAAGGCCCGATTTTACTAGACTTTCTTGAAAAAGGCACCACAGTTAACGCAGCACGATATGGGGAAACGGTGAAGGCACTGCGCACGGCCATCAAATGCTAGTGTCCTGGACACTGCGCATCCTCACACCTTGCAAGCAACGGCAGACCTCATCAAAAAGTTCAACTGGGAAGCAATGCAGCATTCACCTTACAGCCCTGACTTCTTCCCATGTGACTTTCACGTGTTTGGGGATCTCAAGAAACATCTGAAAGAGCGCAGGTTTCGGTCGGACGATGAAGTGAAGGAAGAGGTTTTGGAATGATTCCACAGGCAACCGAAAGACTTCTTCCATAAAGGAATTACACGCCTTGTTACACGGTGGGATAAATGCCTTAACGCATTTGGAGAGTAGTTTTAAATTCCTTGTATACACTTTGGATAAAATAAATAATTTTCACTTTCATTTGCACGACCCAATTTGAATACTTACATTTTGAGCTATTCAAACTTTCTGTCATATTAAATGTTACTGACAATCTTTTTTTAATCTGAAATATTAAAAAATACACATTTTGACGTCACATAGAAATTTGGGGGGAGATGGGGTATTTTGTTTAATAAATATTTCACCTCGTTACTCGTTAATTTTACTCTATTAACTGACAAGCAAAATATTATACACTGTCATATCACTGAATTATGACCACCCGCTTAGTAATGGGAGTAGCCACCCTTCACCGCTATAACTGCTGCTAGGCGTCGTGGCATGGACGCAGGAAATGCGTGGTATGTGTCCGATGGCATGGCAGCCCATTCTGCTTGAAGCGCTGTCCACAGAGCTTCGAGAGTCATAGGTGGAGGGTCAACTGCCGTACATGACGATCAAGGTGCTCCCACAGATGTTCGATTGGACTGATATCCAGTGAATCAGCGGGCCAAGGGAGCACTCCAAAGCCAGTAGAGTGTTCCTCAAACCAATCCAGAAGGAGATGTGTCTTGTGGCAGGGTGCATTGTCCACATGGAACACACCATCGCATTGGGGGAACATCGTTACGATGGAACACACCTGGTCCGTTACGATTGACATAGCCACAGGCATTCAAATTGCCCTCTAGACGAATCAGTGGACCTAACTGCTCCCAACAGACGAGAACACACATCACCCACACATCTACACTAACCCCACTAGCCTGTTTCCGGCCCACAATAGCCTCCTGCCGTCTCTTTTTGTCGCATTCACGACACACTCGCCATCACCCGTCAATCTAATGGAGTAAAAGCCTTGACTCATTGGAGAAGGCGACCTTAGCTGTTCAGAAACCGTGCGTCGACTGTTCAGGCCCATTTGAAGTAGTGTGTGTTCGACGGTAATGTCGGATACACGTCTGTTGGCACCACTGTTGAATCTGGTGGTCAGTCAATGGACTGTGACTCTCCTGTCACCTTTTACGAGTCGTCGTAGGCTTTGCTCACCCCGTCGGTCGATGGCTCGTGACCCTTTCTGTCCCTGCTGTCCACTCTTTGTACATCTTCACTACAGTGGACCGTGAACAGTTCGCAAATCGCGCCGTTTCGGAGATGGTGCCACCCTTGCTGCGATAGCCTATTATCATCCCTTTTTGGATGTCCGTTAAATCCGGATGTTTACCCATCTTGAAGCTCGTGCACCTGCTGTTTGATGCACCAGCTTTAAAGCTTTCTCAGCCTGTTATGCAAATTTTGCAATGTGGGGTGAACCATGCGTGTGCCTTGAAGGGGTGCTGGTCATAATTCATTGATATGACAATGTATAATCATGTGATAATTGATAAAGTCTGGATGACCTCAGCTCGTTCCCACTTCAACTTCACACAACAAGGGCCAGTCATAAAGTCATTACAATTATCATGAAAGAATGATCACTTTTGAAAATGTGGTCCCACTGAGAAGCGAAAATCCTTCGAGCGCTGTATATAATGGGGTATTTGGTGCAGTACCACTAAACGCAGCCAGAACGTCGAAAGCAATACGGTGCAACCCCCTCAGAAAATTGGATTTGAACAATACCAAATAAATCCACGAGTTAGTGGCCATTCATGGTGACAATACCCCATTGTACGAGACAGTCACCATGTGGCGCTGACGTTTCGAGTGCAGCCAGGCGAACCTTGGAGCAAACACCCCTCCATCTGTAATGAGACACAAAATAAGAAGCAAATGCAGATGACAGTCCTCTCAGACCACCATATCACCATGGAACAGATCATACCGGGTGATTCAGTCAATTTCTGACCATTTCACTCGAATGACGTGCATTAGGGATAAACAATTGAAAGAATATGAGCGCCATATCGAATTTCTAAATAGTTGGATTTGTATTGTTGCAACGGCGCTGCATGAAAATTGTATTGTTGAAAAATGGCGCCTGTTTTATCAACAGAGCAGAAATGCAAGGTTGTCGAATGAGACAAAATCACCTGTAACCGTGCAAAGAAAGTTCCGGAAGGAGTAAAAGTGTCGAGACGCACCAGGCAGGCAAGCAATCATGGATTTTGTCAAGCAATTTCGTGCCACTGGATGTGTTAAAGGCAAAAAAAAAAAGGCAGGAACGAAGCTCGTGTTCGAACGGCCGAAGTTGTCGAAAATGTTCGCACAAGGTTGGTCGATTCCCCTACCAAAAAATCTGTTGGCCGCCTATCCATTGAAGAAGGGCTGTCCTATACCACGAGAAAGGATTTCCACCTGTTCCCGTATAAGATCCATGTTTATCAGAAGTTAACAGACACTGGAAGACAGAGGCGACAACAATTTGCGATGGAGTTTGGAGCAGAAATGGAAGCCAATCAGGACATTGTGGACAATCTGTGGGTGTCAGATGAGGCCTTCTTCCATCTGTCAGGTGACGTTAATAAACAAAACATTCGTTTTTGGGGTTCCCAGCACCCTCACGAGATCCAGAAGTCACCTCTTCATCCACGAAAGGTTATGGCTTGGTGCGCGATTTCCAAAAGAGGCATCGTTGGTCCGTTCTTTTTTGAGGGCACCGTAACGTCACAGGCTTACCTTAACATGTTGGAAACCTTCTTCATCCCCGAGCTGCGAAGGAGGCTTATACCGCTTCGACATCGATGGTTTCAACAGGATGGGGCTAGGTCTCACACCACTAATGAAGTGCTAGACTTTCTCAATCAGAAATTCGGAAATTGTGTCATTTCAAACGGGTTTCCAGATCGATTCGGGGGTGGCTTTCTTTGGCCCCCTACGAGTCCTGACCTAAACCCATGTGATTTTTTATCTCTAGGGGTTCCTTAAAGACAGTGTGTTCACTACAGCACCAAGAACCCTAGACCAGCTGCGACAAAGCATCGTCGACTGCTGCACCCTTGTGGATGCAGAAATCCTGGATAGAGTTATGAGCAACTTCACCATTCGGCTGCGAGCAGTTCAAAACGTTCGTGGTGGCCACATTGAGCATATCATCAAGACTTTTCCACGGGAATAAAAACCCCGGACTGCCTAAAATATCATGGTCAGAAATCGACTCAATCACCCTGTATGTGAGGCTTCTGTACGACAACACACCACCACATTCCGAACGTGAGACCGTGTGCGTTGCAGCAGAGCTGGAGTTTGAAATCCTGCCTCTTCCGCAGTATTCACCTGACCTGGCTCCAAGCAATTTCTTCCTCTTCCCTCAGAATTCCAAGACAACGACGAGGTCATCTTCGAGATGGAGCAGTTCCTCAACAGCCCAAAGGAGGACTTCTATAAAAGTAGCATTTGTTGGGAAAGCGTGTGGCCCTGGGAGGTGCATATGTGGAGAAAAAAACTGGCCATACCACTGTGCAGCATACCCCATTTCTCAGTCTTCTGGCTGATTGTAATGACTTTGTGGCCCCCCCCCCCACTAATATTGTTTATGTTAAGCACAAACGAGTCTGACCATAAAATGCAGCTTATAAGATGGCAATCTTCTCCTCTTATTGCAGAAGAGAGAGAATGAAAAGAATGCTTCCATTGATTGGTAACTTATGCCACGTGATACTCAAAGCCAATCCAAAATGGCACTATGAGGGCTGGTGATAAAATCATTACAATCAAGGAACGATCGCTTCTGAAAATGTGTGGTGCCACTGGAAAGCGAGTACTGGAGGACACAAAGCAGCGTTTGGTGCAGTCTCGCTAAATGCCACCAGAGCATCGAAAGCAACACCTACTGGTTTTCTCTTCACAGTAAATTGAATAGGGACACTTACTTTTCAATCACCCTGTAAATAACGGGCGGGCAAGAAATAACGTGAGGTGTTCAGAGCTCGCTAGCAGGAATTTTATTAGGCCAAATGCAGTACATGTTGGTGGATATACTTAGTAGAACATGCAGTTTCGATTTCTGCAAAAAAAAAAAAAATAAAAATAAAGTACCAAAAGTCGCCATAGGGGGCGCTTATTTCAAGAAAACAATGAATACCTAATTGTCAAATGAACAAATACCGTACAAACCAACTTTAGTAGCAACAATAAACAATGTTTTATTTTAAATTCCAAATGTGTTTCAATATGACCACCAGTGTGCTGTTCCAATAGCTGCATGCGCTACACGACATTTTCTACGGCAGCTCGCAGCATATCTGCATTAATTAGTCTGATATGTAACGTTATTTGATCCTTTAAGGTTGAGAGGTCAGGAACATGTGCTTGATACACAAGGCTTTTCAAATATCCCCAGAACCAAAAATCACAAGGGTTGAGATCAGGCGACCTGGGTGGCCATACCATGGGAAACGCACGACTAATTATTCTGTTGTCTGAAAAACGTTCTGGCAAGATCTGCTGCACCTGACGTCCGCAACGTTTTCAATCGCTGGAATTCACGAAGGGCAGCACTTGCATTGTCGCTCTTCTGATAAAACAACTTGACTATTAACGCCCGGTCAGGCAGAGTAAGCGTCATCGTCAGGCCATTCGTTCGTGAATGATAGGAAATCCTCAGCCTTGCTTTTTATTGTCATGATTGCTCAACACGGAACGCACTTATGCAAATGTATTCATTGTTTTCTTGAAATAAGCGCCCCCTATGGTGACTTTTGGTACTATTTTTTTTTTTTTTTTTTTTGTAGAAATCGAAACTGCATGTTCCACTAAGTATATACACCAATATGTACTGCATTTGGTCTATTAGAATTCCCGCTAGCAAGCTCTGAACACCTCACGTTATTTCTTGCCCACCCGGTACATAAAACCATACTGCAATAAAAATTACTTACGCAGAGCAAGTCCTCTTCAAAACGTCTCGCATATACCTCCAACGTAGGTTCATCAAATGAAAACCTGAATAAAGGTGAGCATCTAAAGATTTTCCAAACAACATTTGCAAATTCTTCAGCCTTTGCAACCTTCAAAATGTACAAACATTTTTTTTCTTAAATTTAATTACCCGTAAATGATGTACCTCTAACAGTACAACTTCATTTCAATTTAATGGAATATTCCAAATTATGTTCATTTTCCAAGCTCAGGTTCAAATCTCACCAAACGTTTGAAGGTTTATAAGCTGCAGCATAAATCGATATGACTGAAGCTCCCTCCCCTCTTGCTCTCTTTAATTCCATGTTCTAGAGTAGATGTACCAGTAATTGACAGTTGTCTGTCTGTCTGACTGTCTGTCCGTCCATCCGTCCTTAACTCAAACTCCTCTGAGGCTATGAAAGATTTTCCAAACTCTGTTTTCATCAGTCAATGCATATGGTTCATGCCATGAACCAATCACAATTATTATCTAAATCGGTTCATTGGCACGTGCACAAATGGTACCTCTATTTTCCCGCCAAGCAATTTTCAACGGGAAGATATATTAAGTAATATATCAAACAAATCGTATTGACGAGATAGATGCAGTTATTCATTACTATTTTCGTCAGTCGATGAATATGGTACAAGGCACGAACCAATCACAAATATTATCTAAATCCGTTCAATAGCACGTGCACAGATGGTACCTTCACGACCCCACCTAGCAATTTACAATGGAGAGATATATTAAGTAATATATCAAACAAATCATAATGACGAGATAGAAGCGGATTTTAATTAATATTTTCGCCAATTGATAAATATGGTTCCGGGAATGAACCATTTTGAAAATGCTTGTAATCGAAACAATGGCACGTGCAGTAATGGTACCCTTATGACACCCTAAAAAACTTTCAATGATAAGATATGGCATGTAATATATCAAACGACTTGGAATGAGTTGCAATGAATGAATATAACGTAAAATTAATGATAGTTGAAATCTGTTTCGAGGCACCTGGTTTAGTGGAACCCTTATGGCTCATTGGAACTCTCAATGCTAAAATATGGCTTGTAATATATCAAACGACTTGGAATGATGCGTCATGAATGAATAAAACGTAAAATTAATGATAGTCAAAATTGGTTCAAAGGTACATGGTTTATGCTCCATTAGAAACTTGCAATGTTAACATAGGGTGGTTTAAAAATATAGTTCCGCGAATGGTTTAGTTTAACCTTTCGGTACTTGGTTATGTCATTCCTTAATGGTTTATTATATCTTTAAAAGCTATTAAGTTAGCAAAATTTTTTCTAACTAATGCATGAATCACCAGTAGTTGGCAGTTAATGCACCAGAAGTTGACAGGCAGTTTCACCAGTAATTGACAATATTTTAATTGCACATTTTTATTATACAACTTGCGACAATAAAGTTCGGTGAACGATGGCATATTGAGAGTGGATTGCTCGCTTACATGAAACAGCAGTTACTATCCTTCAAAGTAATCCCCAGTTACTATTCCCTTGACAAGTCCTGGAAACTCCTGGAATAGTCGTTTTTAGGGATAGCCTTCAGTTGGGTCCTAACATTACGTTGGATGTCTGGCCACTTCGGGGGGGGCGTCTTCTACGGCATTCCGGCCTCCTCGGAACTGTTTAAACCACTCATAAACACACTTCAAAGTAATAACACTTTCTTTGTAAACTGTTGTCATCATTTCACGAGTCTCTTTCGTTCGCTGATCCATTTTGGGTTTCGACCGCGCGTACTACGCCTTCTCTCTTCAATGTCCTGTTTAAACACAATAAACACACTCGCAGCACTGATTCTCTCAAATTTTTTAAACTTGACTCGACTTATCTGGGGCAGGATACGACGATGGTGCACTCATAGACCGTCAGCAATTTGACGTCATTCACCGAACTTTATTGTCACAGGTTGTATATTTTTTACAAAAAAAATTTGACAACATTCAAAAGTAGCTGATGAAATCAAGCATTTTTAAGAATGTGTAAAGTATTTAACATTAAGTAAAATTTTGTGCTTTTTTAAAACTTAGTTCATACAGATCATTTTTTTTTTTCCTATGAAATAATAAATAAAATCAGTCCACTCCCACGTAGAGTTCAAGGATCATAGAAAATGCAGGTGTTTTACAGTAGTGCAATATCATCAGATCTTGGCCAACAAATTGTACTTGATTTTTGACGATTTTCTCCTACTTGCAAACTTTAAATTAAATTCATTCTGTGCTACTTCTTATCATAGTAAACAAAATACCAGTAGTAGTTTTCTTCTTGGAAAATAACTTGTCACGGCTATCTATTGATTGTCTCCGTGACAAGATTCAGGACCAATAAAAAGAATCTGCAAATAGGGCCTAAATGATTTATGTCAAAGTGGGGCGATTGATATTAAGGTCTCCATGGCTGTAACTTTTTTATTTGTTAACCAATTTTCAAAATTCTTTTTCTATCATAGCCACACAAGGCCCCTCTGTGAAACACACTTTCCATTTTAAAACTAACCCCCCCCCCCCATCCCTTTCAACACATTGCGCCAACGCGTGACTAGTTGGGTGAACCTGTCGGAGAAAATTCCGGAGTTGTTGTCGACACCAGGATTGAATGGCAGCTTTGGACCCTCTTCTGGAGTACGATAACGTCCGCCCGCACACGAATCACCACACACCAGAGGCGTTGCAGCGCCTATAGTTCAAAGATGAAAAATTGCAGTTCAAAAACGAAAGACTTTGCACATTACGCCTTTCACTACTTCCCAAAGAAGAAAGAGCCCCTTAAGGGGCACGAGTTGGTTCTGACGGCGAGATAAACGCTGGGAAGTTCATAACCCACCAAAAAAAAAAAAGTTACTTCAAAAAGTCACCACCAGCATGGTATGGCGCTCTATGCAATATTCGTATATGAAATTAGACACGAAGACACAGATTAACAATGTGGTTTATGCACATGCGCTTTACAAGTCATTTGGTTTTCAGAAATAAGAAAGGGAGCCTCGTTGTCAGTACGCCTCTTTTGTTACTAGTCGACGATGCCTGTTACCATGCAAAGACCGTGCGTTTCTGGTTAAATGTTATTATGAATGCATTAGCAATGTACGGCAGGCTTTGCAACATTATCGTACCGTTCGACAAATACATGTACGTCGGGGGCCAATGACACCGCAGAGTTTGAAGATGATGACGACAATGTTTGAAGCCACAGGTTTGTTATCGGTAGCACCTGGCCGAGGAAGGAAACCCGTCTCTGAGGCACCTGTGGAGGCTGTTTCAGTAGCCATAGAGGAAGCAAAGATGGAAACCTCACAAGGGGCATGCAGCGTAAGTGCTGTTGCACGTCGAATGGACTTACCACTGAGTACGGAAAGTGCTGCGGTACTACCCATACAAAATCCACCTTGTCCAACAACTCGAACCTAACGATCTTCCTCGTAGAGAAACCTTCGCATTGGAATTCCTTGCACGGATGCAAGTGGACGAGCATTGGCCATGGAACATTTTGTGGACGGACAAGGCCCATTTTTACGTAAATGGGGATGTCAACACCCATAACTGCAGGATTTGGGCCACCAGTCCTCCTCATGTTCTCCACCAATTTCCTTGCATTCTCCTAAAGTTACCGTGTGGTGTGGTATGACAGCAAATGTCATAATTGGGCCGTATTTTTTTGAAGAGCAGTCGAGAGATGGACTCCTGACATGCACTGTGACTGCTGCTCACATGGCGTCGATGCTAAGAAGTTTTGTGATACCAGAACTTCAGCAACGTGGCATTTTAGACGCAACGATTTTTATGCAGGATGGGGCTCCACCTCATATTGGCACATGCGCCAAACAGTTACTTCAGCAACATTTCACAGATGAACGGATTATAGGCCGAAACTTCCCCCTTTCTTGGCCATCCCAGTCACCAGATATCAACCCCTGTGAATTCTGGCTCTGGGGTTACGTCAAAGCCACTGTTTATGGTGATAACGTTAGGAATTTGGCGGAACTGAAAGATGCGATACGCCGACAGGTGTGCAATATTTCTCCTGATAGGCTACGAGCTACAGTTGAGAACGCAGTAATCTGGTGTAACCTGCTTTCAGTAAATGGTGCAGGCCACATTCAACATGTAACGATTAAAGACTTGTTAACTTGTGTCTTCGTGTCTAATTTTGTATACGAATATTGCATACAGCACCATTCCATGCTGGTGGTGGCCTTTTGAACTAATTTTTTTTTTTTGGTGGGTATGAACTTCCCATGCCCTCTTGTATTATATTACCAAGTATTATAGCTTTTGGTCCAGCAGTTTGTTTTTTTTGATGGCCATGTCAAAATGGAACTTTAATTATAAAGACCTTGTATTTTGTATTATATCCAGACAAGTTTTTATTTTCTGGCTAGAGAATTGAGGAGAGATGTTTGTAATGCAGTGAAAAGTAAAACACATAAAAAATTTGCAAAATTGCTCTCTTAATATTTGAACTCTTTTTCTGATTATACTTGAAGTGTTATTTATTGTTTAAGAGTATAGTTCCGTTTTAAATTTATTAATAATAAAAGGCAATAAAGTTTAATAAATTCACAACTGAAAATTTATTTTTGTTATGTTGTCATTCATTTTAGATTTTATCATTTTGTAAATAAAAGTTAACAGGAAAATAAGCTTGGAGCCAAAACAGCAGTGGCGCCATCATGCGGTGGAACATAGAGATTCCATGATTTCACTACTTCCCTTCTATGATTATGATTCAAGTAATCAAGCCCTCACGTAGTGGTTCCTTCAAGGGTTTTTTGACTCGGTAAGGCATTGAACCAACGAGACAGAATACATAGAGAGGCTGTCCCATACAAATTTGTTTGTATCCTATACAAATCTACAGTTTTATTCCGATCTTGATGAAATTGTGCACACGCGACCTTCAAAGCAAGAGAAAGAGCACTGTCCACCTGATTTTTCTCAAAAAAATTATGATAACCCTTAAAATTTCAGTGCTAACATATGGCATGTAATGTATCAAACAGTTCATGACGATGTGTCTTGCTTGAATATAACTATTAATTAATGAAACTCTATATTGGTTTAGTAGCACGTGCTTTATGGTACCACTGGAAAATTTCAATGCAAAGACATGGCATGTAATATATCAAACAACTCGTAACGACGTGTCATGCAATAATATAACGATTAATTAACGATGATCGAAATTGGTTTAGTAGCACGTGCTCTATGGTACCATATGTTATCATTGAAAACTTTCAATGCAAAGACATGGCATGTAATATATCAAACAACTCGTAACGACGTGCCATGCATGAATATAACGATTAATTAATGATACTCCATATTGGATTTAATAGCACGTGCTCTATGGTATCATCTGGTACCAATGGAAACTTCAAAGCAAAGTCATGGCATGTAATATATCAAACAACTCGTAATGACGTGTGATGCATCAACATAATAAATACTTAATGATACTCATTTTTGGTTTAATAGCACGTAGCAAGAAGAAGGGGAGGGCCCTCAAACTTTAAACCAAGCCAGATGACCTGAAGATGTCCTGAGTGACAGGACGAAAGATCTCGTCGTACTTCTCTTTTTAGTTCCTTTTTATTTATGTTTATTGATTTTCAATTATTATACTATGTTGAGCAGATGAATAAACCCACAATTAATACATTAATAGCACGTATTGTATCATATGGTACCATTGAAAACTTTCAAAGCAAAGATATGGCATGTAAGATATCAAACAACTCGTAACGACATGTCATGCATCAATATATCAAGAAATTAAGAATTTTATCTGTAATCCGAAGAATATTGATAATATGGCACATGATGTTTCACATTTTATATACAGGGTGTTTTTGAATTTAGTACAGATTTTTTGGGAGACGATAGAAGAGGTCCTTAGAAGTATTTTTTGTCATATAAACATGGGGTCCCCGCAGCTACGTTTACTTACAATACTGCATTGAACAATCAAATGACACCGGGACGCAGTGTGCGTTGGTAGGCCTAGATTATTTTATTTTTAACAATTAACACAAGCATAAATTCAATGGTGTACTCCGAACCCGTAGATACCGAAGAAGAATTGGCGGTTCGTGTTGGCGCGGCAGCAGGTGACATCAGCGACCGTGCTATTCAACTGTTTCCATGCGTACATCAATCCATCATAAGGCGTTGCTAATTGTGCTATGAAGGAAATGGTGGTCATTTGGAACAATTACTGTAAAAGTCATACAGTAGATTGCTTGTGTTAATTACTGAAAATAAAAGAATAAAACCAAAGTGATACGGAAACAGTGTTATTTATTTGCCTTACGCGTTTCGACGTAACGTCATCGTCAGAGGCTAACAGTGTTACAAAGAAATTACAGAGGAAGATGCTCTATATATACCCCCCCTTAGTCCGCGGACCTAATGGAAAGCTCAATCATAAGTCACTTCCGGTCTTCTGGTTGTCGGTCGCTTCCGGTTTTCTAATTGGATCAGGAAGTCCGTGAGGCCATCTCTCTCGAATGCCGTTTGGTTGTTGAGTATGGCTTCCTTATTTCTTTTGGCTCTTCTTATCTCAAATTCCTCGTGCATGATGATTTTGTCTTTCTCTTTTCCTCTCCATAGTATGCTTAAGCATTTGTCGATGTCCACCATTCTGTGTTTTGCTGCGATCAGGTGGTTTGCGAATGCTGATATTCCATCCTTTTTGACCCACGACTTCCGGTGTTCATGAAATCTTATGTAGAACGACCGGGTCGTGGATCCGATGTAGGAAGCTTCGCAATCCGGACATTGTAGTCTGTATACTCCAGTTTTTTGGTACGGGTCTTCATTGTTGTTCCTTCTTGTTGGGTTTAGCATCCGTTTTGAAATATTGCAGGTGCGGAACGCGATTCCTACACCTTGTTCACGGAATATGTTGGCTAGTCTATAGGTTTTCTCGCCGTAGTATGTGAAAGTGGCAAATTCTTTTCGATCGGTTGTCTTTACCTTCGTAGCTGTTGACCGTTTCGTCTCCTTGTAGAGGAATTCGAGATAAGAAGAGCCAAAAGAAATAAGGAAGCCATACTCAACAACCAAACGGCATTCGAGAGAGATGGCCTCACGGACTTCCTGATCCAATTAGAAAACCGGAAGCGACCGACAACCAGAAGACCGGAAGTGACTTATGATTGAGCTTTCCATTAGGTCCGCGGACTAAGGGGGGGTATATATAGAGCATCTTCCTCTGTAATTTCTTTGTAACACTGTTAGCCTCTGACGATGACGTTACGTCGAAACGCGTAAGGCAAATAAATAACACTGTTTCCGTATCACTTTGGTTTTATTCTTTTATTTTCAGTAATTATCGTGATACTAGTCATGAACTTCAACAAAGCTTGTGTTAATTGTTAAAAATAAAATAATCTAGGCCTACCAATGCACACTGCGTCCCGGTGTCATTTGATTGTTCAATGCAGTATTGTAAGTAAACGAAGCTGCGGGGACCCCATGTTCATATGACAAAAAAATACTTCTAAGGACCTCTTCTATCATCTCCCAAAAAATCTGTACTCAATTGAAAAACACCCTGTATATCAAAGAAATACCATTACAATCGCCATAGAAGTTTTCACTTCGGTCGTGCAAACCTAGTGGGCAAAAAATTGATTTATGCCGCAAATTATAAAAATCCAAACATTTGGTTAGATTTGAACCTGAAACTTGGAAAATCAACATCGTTTGGAATATTCCATTAAATTGAAATAAAGTTGTATTAGTATTAAATCTTAACTAACCTTAACTAATCCTCGGCAACTCCTTTCCAATTCTTTATCGGACACAATTTTTTTAAGGTCTGAATGTTGGGGGGGAAAAAAAAAAAAAAAATTGTGAATCTTGCAAGTTTCAAACTTTCACATTCAGTTAATTGGCCAAAAAAAAGTGAAACATATTAAATAATAAAATCATGCATAAGGGCAAATACATTTCTGGATGTAGGCGTTGGAAGGTGTGTTTTTGCAGTTTTTTCCCGCCGTGCAGTAGCTGTTGCCATCGCAACCACACAAAATTAGCATGTCACGGTTGTTTCGAGCTATTTGTGGATTTCTGATTTTCTTTTTTCTGGATAATCAGGCATTGTCGAAAGAAAACATCTTTTAAAGGTAAGTCAGCGTTTTATTTTCAGCATTCTGGTGTTGGGTTTTGATAACTGAGGTTGGATTAACCAAATGAGCTCCCGTAACTCTCTGGCAGCCATTTCTATGAGCTATAAAATAAATACTGACCAGTAGCCTCCAGTAATCGGCTGAGGGAGAACCAACTGCCGATTTTAAACAGGTTGGGGTATGTACAGGGTGGCCAAGATTAATATATCCAATTTTTAACAAGGCCGTATGCCTTAAGTATTTTAATACATGCATGTAACTATGGTGGAATACATTGTCAAAGGATCGAAGAAGACGGTCACACTCTGTTTTCCATGGAGTGGTCCACCATGCGGCCCTCCATGGCGATGCAAGCTTCCAGTCGCAACTTCACATTGTCACAGGCCTTCTTGCACATGTCTAGGGGAAGTTTGCGAAATTCCTCCATTATTGCTTCCCGAAGCTCTGGAATGTTATGGATCCTATGGCGGTAGACCTTGTCCTTGAAATATCTCCATAACCAAAAGTCGAGTGGGGTCAAATCGGATGATCTGGGGGGGGGGGCCACTCGACTGGACCGCGTCTGCCGATCCAGCGACCTAGAACTGTTTGATCCAACCGTGAGAGCATAATGCAGTGATGCCCCATCTTGCTGCCACCACACGGTGTTAAAATCATCACGTTGCATCAATAGGGGATACACAGTGTTCACCAGAAGGTCACGGTAGCCGTCTCCTGTGACTTGTTTCCTCAAAGAAAAACGGGCCGAGCAGTCCATCGTAACTTACGCCGGCCCACACTTTGACACAAGGGCTTTGGTTGTCTACCTCCAATTCAATGTGTGGATTGGTTGCATGCCAATACACGCAGTCGTGGCGGTTCACATATCCTGACACGTGAAAGTTTGCCTCATCGCTCCATTCAACATGGCGTGCTAACTCAGGCTCATCCTCCAGAAACTGCAAGCAGAGTTTCGGCAAACTCCAATCGCCTGTCGGGATCATCTTCGAGCAAGTGATATTGTTAAGCGAGGATGATATGGCCTCAGTTTCATATCCTTCAGGATTCTTTGAATACTTGTACGAGAAATGTCTACCGAACAGATAGCCACCTTTGCAACTCGTCCTTTTCTCGAGAACTAGCCAACTCGTTTTGCAGGCGCACTTTGTTGGCGTCAGTAACAATGGTCTTGGGTCTACTGCGTTTACGCTCTTCAACGCTGCCGGTTTCATCAAACTTCTTGTTTACGTTCTTGATCGTTATCAACGAAAGTCCGGGTGTCCCAAACTTAGCTGCCATACGACATTTCACCTCTAACCAATTGTTGGTCACCGAGTACAACCTCACACAATCTACCTTCTCTTCCAGACTCAATCGCTGCGCCGCCATCTTGATATGGACGATTCTCACGATTCACGCCTTTTTCGCATCCCCTAGCTCACATAACGCACGCAATTTGAATTGTGTCAGTCGCACGTTATGCGCACACGGCGCTTTCAAAGATTGTATACGAAGATCAGTGTGGCTAAAACTGAGTTTCTGGTCCATTCAAGACAGCCTGCTCAGTGCGCTCTCCATGTTAAGGGAGTCTCATTGAGACAGGTGGAGAAATTCAAGTATCTCGGGATTGCATTCACGAGTGATGGACGGCAGGAGAAAGAATTGGATGCTCGGATCGGTGCAGCAAGCTGTGTCAGACGTGAACTGTGGCGATTCGTGATAACGAAACGCGAGCTGGATAACAAAGCCAAGCTCTCAGTCTTCAAATCTATCTTTGTCCCCATTCTCACCTATGGTCATGAGGCTTGGGTAATGACCGAAAGAGTGCGATCGTGGGTACAAGCGGCCGAAATGAGATTTCTGAGAGGTGTGGCAAGTGTTACCCTACTAGATAGAGTGTACAGCAGCACAATAAGGGAATCTTAAGTGTTGAGCCGCTACTTCTCCACATTGAGAGATCTCAGTTGCGCTGGTATGGCCACGTGATACAGATGCCGCAAACTGGTCTTCCTAGGCAGTTGTTATTTTCCAAGCCGGTGGGTAAGAGACCAAGGGGTCGGCCTAGAACCAGGTGGCTAGACTACATGGAGAATCTGGGTTCGAGTCGCTTGGATATTACCAGGGAGGACATGCGCCTGATGGCGGAAGATCGCAATCGCTGGAGATCCTCCATAGGGCTGTTGCCCCCGCGACCCTAACGGATAAGCGGGTTTGAAAAGTAAGTAAGTAATCTGGGCCACCCCGATAACCTCCAGATGGGAATGTCGTAGACAGAACGCTGAAGGTGTTTGAGTAACGGAAAACAGTAACCAATGAGCCTGACTGAATGAGGCCCGCAGGGCCGACATGAAGCGCAACGTACCGAGAGTGGTAAAAGTTTGGGCATGATTTTACGGTTTTCCCTTTACCGGAAGCCAGGCACGTCTGAGTGATTATCTGTATGATGTACGGTGACGCCGTCTGTAGAGAAGATTCTAAAAGTGGGAGACTTATTTTGAAGGGGATTGAGAAAAACAGGGGCTTGGTTTTTTTGGGGGTTCATTCTAAAAGTGTGGGTGCGTTCTTAAGTTGGTTGGGCTGACTGAGGTTGGGCTAACTTTGGATGGTCCATAAAATGAGCTCCCAGAACCTTCTGGGAGCCATTTCTTGGCCAATAAATATATTTAGTCCGAGTACTGTTGGCACCCCCCTGCATGTGGATTCTGACATTAGAAGGCGTGTTTTGGCTGTCTCTTCATGTCGTGTGCTAGCTGTTGCCATAGCAACCACACAATTGGCATGTCGCGGTCGTTTCGAACTGTTTGTGCATTTCAGATTTTCTTTTTTTCTGCTTTCTGGATGATTAGCCATTGTCGAAAGGAACCATGCCTTAAAGGTAAGATAGCATTTTTTGAGCGTTCTGGTGTTGGGTTAGGTTGACTGAGGTTAACTTAGGTTTGACCATAAAATGAGATCCCGTAACTTACTGGCAGCCATTTCTGTGACCACTAAAATATACGGATCACTAGCCTCCTGTAACCGGCCGAGGGAAAACCAATTGCCCCCTGTAAACAAACAGGTTGGGTACGTATATAAATCGACGTCGCCGTGAGCGAAGCGTTAGCGCAGCGATGGTGTCCGCGTACTAGTATTGTAGAAGGGGAAACCAATTGCCCCCTGTAACCAAATATATTGGGGGTATGTTTATAATTCGGATATAGCCGTGGTCAGGTAGTTCAATTTAATCTACCAAGGTTTACCTTTAGGTTTAACATAAGATTGTAGGTTTAATATAATGTTGAAGAAGGCTTACCTGTCTAGAGTTAATAATCGTACATTACTTACCTGAAACAATTCGCTTTTTGGAATTCTTCCTACATGGCGTCGAATAGAAAGAATTTCGCTTTCTTTGTCGTTTACCAAGAACAGGTGAAGGTCCGCTTTTACTGTTCTTGCTTTTACTTATACTCATGGTAGGCGTCAACTCGTGTTTACATGGCACTTCCAAACTGTCAGAATGAAAAAGTATGCAGATTTCTTTACAAGTGAGTGAGTAAAACTTCACTGTTGCGTTCCTTAACTTTCGCGGCCGATATCGTTCACTCGACGGGCGATCACACTGCCAATGATGAAAAATCACTGCCGAAACGGTTTGCGTGTTCTTTTGTTGTTGTTGTTGTTGTTGTTTTTTCTGCGTGTATTTCTTATAAATAAGATCTAAATACGTTGCATATCATTCTATAAAGTAGTAATAAATTCAAAGCGACAATATCGTGCGGGAAAAATTAGGGAAGGCTATTCTCAACCTACGCAAAATTTCACTCAACTGCGTGGAATAATATGTATTCCTTGTTCTGCGGCTCATCCTAAACTGGTTTGAACTAATTAAACGTCGCCAGTGCTTTATACAAAACTGTTTATTAATTTTTGTATAATAGCCCCCTGATAATACAAATTAACAGTAAATTAATGGATAATTCCCAAGCTTTCATTAGTAAGGAAGAGCTCTATTTATGAAAAACTTCTTTATGCGTCTTAATAAGTCTATTTATTGCTATTATTATTTATTTCAATTAGAGTTGTTTTCATTAAACATCTTCATATTGCTTTATAACATTTAGTAATAAGATTATGAAATTTGAAATGTCAAAAAAAACTGATCCTAACCGTGTTTCGAAACGAATTTAGCGCGCGCTAATGGATCCTAAGAACAAGATGATATAATAATCAGTATATGCTATTTTTAAATGACGTGTGGATGTTTCGCCACCTAGTGACAAACGAGTAATAACACTTTGGACAACTCTACGTAAAAAAAAAAGGTACATGTGTACATGCGAAGGAGCTGAAAATAAAAGCGAAGATTGTTTTATATTTTTTATTTTTTTAAATTTTTTCTCTTAGGTTTCGAATTTTCTTTAAAGTTTCGTTTTTCTCATACGTAGATTTTTGCATTTTAACGCTCGAGGCTGACTATCAGAAAGATTCACGAGCGTGTGCGTGGGGGCTAAACGGTCACGAGAGCGCTTGAGAGGTGTTAGAAACACCAGTATTTTATTATATATTATTTATTATTATTATTATAAGCAAGGGCGCAGTGGAGCAGCGTTGGCGTTTTCCGGGTATTTACCCGGAATCCGGGTAATTTCATTCCGTCTCGGGTAATTTACGGGTATTGAAAGATTCTGGGTAAATTGCGGGTATTTTCATCCATTTCAGGGTAATTTACGGGTATCGATTTATGATTTAATCAACACCTTCGAGGGAGGGTAGGGAGAGGGAGGGTGTTGATTCATCACGTGTTTAGTGAATGGTGTTGTTCAGTCATTCCTACGAGGATTAAGGGATGGTAGGTTCAGTTAAGTTCAATCAAAGAACGTAAATTGAAAGAAATGACAGTAGCGTCAGAACCTTTAATGTTATCGGCAGTGCATTCCCTCCATTTTGATGGTGGTTCCCTTGGACGGGGAACATTACAAATTTCTTACATACAAATCAGTTATGTGAATTCAGAAAATAATTTTTTTGGATATAATTATATAGAAATAAAAATGAATAAAATTATACACATTATCATCTCCATATTTTAGCAAATATTTAGAGTTATTTTTATTATTTGATTTAAAAAAAAAATAAACTATATGATTTATACGAAGAGAATTATTTTTCCTAATTTTTCAGTGGAATATTTTAAATATAATATCAAGAACAGGTGATAAATCTACTTCAATACAACATAAAACAAATTAACATTTACATTATAATATATTCACAGTACAACATAATACAATATAACATTCACACTATTTAAGCAATGTAGTATATAAATTACAACAAAAAGGAAATATTAAAGATTATGTTAATTTGTAAACAATTATTAAAAAAAAAACATGCCGAAATGCGCAAATGTAAAAAAAAAAAAAATTGAGAATCCTGTGCTTTCATTGTAACGAATGCTATAAATTTGAAGTTAAAAATATCGTTCGCGAGTTAGAGACTAAAGAAAAAAACTCGTTAGCCTCGATCGAGTTGTTTTCTTAGCGTTTCAACGTTTCAGATTGGGTCCTTTTATCTTCGAAGATAAAAGGAGCCTGCAAAAACTAACACAGAATGCGCCGGAACATTTAATTCCTTTTTAATCAATTTCGGGGAAATTTTGGGAATTTCCGGGGATTTGAGCAGCGCCTTCTGGGTAAACCGACGACACCTCCACGCCAACGCTGCAGTGGAGAGTAAAAGGCCTGTGCATTTGCCCCTTTTTTGAGGCCAGAATCGGGTAACCTGCTGTTTTGCGTTTTTACTGCTTGGCGCGCTACTTCATGACATGTTTAATGAATTGTCTGTAGTCTTTTTTCGGTTTTAATCATGTTTCATCGATTTACAGCTTTTTTTCGATGAATAAAATGTAATTTTTGATCATTAAAATAATTTTTCATATCAATAACATATAGTTTCGTTCAAAAAAACGTAGTTTCATATTGAAAAATAAACATTCACATCAATAAAATAATAGTTCATATCAACAGAATAATTTTTCACATGAATAAAACGTAGCTTCACGTCATCAAAATGGAAATTCGTTTCAATAAAACGTAATTTTATTTCAAGAAAAAGTAACCTAAATTGATCTTCTTATTCAGCAGATTCTTATGAAAATACAAATCATTGTTATAATAAGAAAAAAATGAGTGCTCAATTATAGGCACAAATAATATAATATATACAAATATCGGTTAATGTGAACTATCTGCACAATCGCAAACGCAAGTCCCGCTCTCGGCCCTGCGGGCCTCGCTAGTCGCCGTCTTTCGTTACTCGAACGCCAGTCCCACTCTCGGCCCTACGGGCCTCGCTGGTCACTGGTTTCCGTTACTCGAACGCCTTCGGCGTTCTGTCTACGACGTCCCCCTCCGGGGGCAAATAACTGATATATACCCCAACCTATTTGGTTACAGGGGGCAGTTGTTCTCCCCTCGGCCGGTTACAGGAGACGCGACAATTCAGTTTGCGGATTCAGCCATCGCGCGATTGTGCAGATAGTTCACATTAACCCAAATATCATTTAATATTCTTATTGTATCTTGTTTGTAATACTTTTGTTCATTTTAGAAATAAAAATTATATATAGTTTCATTATAATTCAATATATGAATAATTTGAGGGGTTTCTTTTGGTTTTTTTTTTTTTTACTGTTACTGTAATTTTTCAATAAGAATCTGCTGAGTAAGAAAATCAGTTTAGATTAAAGATGTTACACTTAAAAAAGTCACTGGTTTTATTGAAACGAATTTACATTTTTATGATTGAAACTACTTTTTACTGATATGTAAAATTATTCTATTGATGTGAACTATTATTTTATTGACGTAAATGTTTATTTTTTCAATATCAAACTACTTTTTTTTAACGAAACTATATTTTATTGATATGAAAAATTAATGCTTCCCGAAAGATGCTTTATTAGACTTTCAAAATCCGGAGGATATTTAATAGAACTCTAAGATCCGGAAAATTAACCAGCAGGCCTCCAAAATTCGGAAGATTCGTCACCAGGCCTCCAAAATACTATTAAAAGAATTCTAAAATCAGAAGACCCCTTAACAGAAATTAATTATCCATAAGATTATTCAATAGGCCTCCAAAATCCGTAATATTAATCAACAGGCCTCCCAAGATTCTGAAGATTCCCCAACAGGCCTTCAAAATACTGAAGATTTCAACAAGGGGCCTCCCATATACAGAAGACTCGACAACAGCCCTCCAAAGTCCAAAAGTTTAACCAATACACTTCTGGGGCGTAACTTGGGGGGTTCGTAGGAACCCCCCTTTTATTTCCCCTGATTGTTAAAATCCTTCACTGTTTCCAACAAACGAAAAAATACTGATTGTTAAAATCCAAGATGAAGACAATGAAGGATGAATTGTTGCCCGGACCCCGATGATCATGTGACTTTTGAGTACCCTGGCCTGTCTCTCGTTGGCCTCGTATTGGTAGACAATGACGTTAGATATTTTCCACGTCCTGATTGGTGGGAATAACTTGGGTTTTAGATATTTTATATTAGCGGATTAAATTGCGTATATGCTCTTCATTGTTAAAAGACAGTATCCAAATGCGCCACCTTGTGAGAAAACCACGCACAAAGTATTGTTAACCGTAGCCACCGATAAGAATTCCTGACCTCCATGTCCATTACCTACAGTCTTTTTTGCTGGAATTTTGTATTGGAGATCATCATATCATAATCCGTTGCAAATTCCAGTAGCTTGTCTCCTCTCTCATTCCATACGATACTTCCCCAATAATTTTTCCCAGCCTTTTTTTTTTATCTGTTCCGATAGGTGGATAATCTCATTCCAATCTCCACCAATGACTACAATGCTATTCTTTGGAACTTGATCGAGTGTTGATCTCACAATGTCAGATCAGAATAAAACATCTCTATTTCTTCATCTGCACTTTCATTTGTAGGAGCGTAGATTTGGACAACGGAGTTATTGAATGGTATTATTGCCTGGAAAATTGCAAGCATCATTCGTGCATTAACTGGGAAGTATCCTATAAGAGCAGCCTTAGCTCTTTGGTTAAGCAGAAAGCCTACTCCTGCTTCATGCTTTGTTTCATGTCCTGACCATATAACTTGACATCCATTTACCTCTCCAGAAGCTGTCCATCGCATTTCAGCTAGACCAAGAATGTCACACCTCTATCTTTCCATTTCTATTTTCAACAACTCTAACTTCCATGTGAAGTTGATTTGCTGTGGATTTTCTCCGATGAAAAAAACTTTGACCAGCATCAGAAGGTGAACAGAAGAAATGACGGATGGTTATGTGCAGACCCTTCGCAAGTGCCACGAGTCATGCACACGAAATGTCCTGCAACTGTCATGGTTTTAGGGGTTGTCAGCAGTGAAGGACATGTGATGCCTCCACACTTCTTTCCCCAAGGCCTTAAAGTTAACTCTGCGGTCTACGTTGGGACCCTTGAAACAACTGTTAAGCCTTGGATAGACACGATATGCAACGGAAGGCTTTACGTGTTTCAGCAAGACTCTGCCCCAGCACACAAGTCTCGCATGATACAGGAAAGGATGGCCGACAATTTCCATGATCACACAGCCTCCAACTCCAACTATGAGTGTGTGTCAAAAAATAACGGGAAAACACACCATGATTTTTTTATTCAAATTTAATTACACACTTTCGAAATACTCTCCTTCTGAGGCTACACACCGGTTCCAACGTTCTATCCACTTTTCAAAACACTCAGAGAAGCCCTTGTTTGATATCCTGTTCAGTATACCTGAAATAGCACTATTTAGTTCTGTATCGGTTTGAAAATGGCACCCACGTATAATTTTTTATACTTGTGGAAACGGGTAGAAATCGCAGGGAGCTAGATCCGGCGAACATGATTTCGATACCTAGTTGAGTGATTGTCTCTTGCGTTGCTATGGCTCGATGGGCAGGTGCGTTGTTCGGGTGGAGGATCCATCCATTGGCAGCAAGTTCTGGTCTCTTCGCAGCTATTTTCCTCGAGTGGTCCTTTAAGGACGTTACTGTAGTATTGAGCAGTTACTGTGGTGTGTTTAGGAAACATGATCATAAATTACGACAATTTTGTCAAAAAACACAAGATGCATGACTTTCCTTGCACCTTTGCTTTTTTTGGCCTTGGGCTGGAGGGATGTTTCCATTGTGCACTTTGTTTCGTTTCGGGATCGTAATGATGAAACCAGCTCTCATCAAACATGACAACCTTGCCCAGAAAGTTGGGCTCCCTCCGAAGCCTTGTGATTCGTTGCTGGCAGGTCGTCTTCCTCACGAAGCACTCGTGGAATCCATTTTGCTGCCACTTTTCTGTAGCCGAAATCATTACGAATTAAGTCTTCAACTGACCCATACGAAATGTGCATCATGTCTGCTGTCTTCACTATTGTCAATCGTCGGTCTTCTTGCAACATGGCGTCGATGGTGTTGCGGATCACCTCAGTTTTTGATGTGGATGGTCGTCCTGGACGTGGAGCGTCTTCAAGACTTTCTTCGCCATCTTTACATTTTTTATGCCATTCAAAAACACGTCTTTTTGATAAAGCTTGGTCTCCATATGCTTCCTGTATCATTTGCAGCGTTTCAGTTCCCGATTTTTTCAGAACACAAAACCGAACTGACGTTCGTTGTAATTTCAAATCCATGTTGGGTCACTGAAACACGTGTTTACGCAACGACTCCCTCAGACAAACTGAACAGCACACGGACAGTGTCGCGCATATCCCAGCGCCAATCAAGGTCAGACCTCTCTGTTACCACGATTGGTGAATTTTTACGCGCGCGTTCAAACAGAAAAAAATAATTCCCGTTACTTTTTGATCCCCCCTCGTACGTACGGAGCATTGTGGAGAGAGAGGTCAGTGAACACCCCCATAACACCAAAGATAAATTGAATGCTGCCATTGTTCGAGTAATGACCAATATGAACCATGGCCATTTGATTCTCGCGTGTCGACGGTTTCGATCTCGCATCGAAGCAGTTATAGAAGCTGAAGGTGGATTCATTGAATAGCCATATAACAAGGTTTCTTGTGTATGCTCATGATATTTCGATAATAAAGTTATTATCTCTACTTATATCTCCGTTTTCTTTCTTGACGTGAATCTGTCCTCAATAAACAACAATAAACTGACATTACCAAATTTAATTTTTAACTTTTCTTTATTAACTTATTACGTAAAAGTTTTTATTACATTTCTAACAATAATTACAAGTAATATAATGTTTGATGTTTGTAGTGAATAAAATTATTATTTTTATAAAATGACATAAAATATTCATTTGATACAATGATGTTTGCTTTAAAACCTATTTGTATGACACACACAAATAATTATTTGTAAAATCATATACAGGGTGGTAGAAAAATTTATTATTTGGTAACTATCATAGAATTTAAAAATCTGTTAATACCAACAAATAGGAAATCATGGATGGGCTATCTGATGATGACCTGAATATGCAAATTAGGCATACAAAATTTATCTCATAAACCCTTATAGCTAGGGACCAATTTCCATTATAAACTTGTTCCGCATTCAATTACTAACAAACACGTACACAAAATCAGCATCGTAACCGGCTGAATAGATTCATGATACATGCCCATCCAGTTCTGCACATTTCAAACATGCAATTTACTTATACAGGGTGTTTTTGAATTTAGTACAGATTTTTGGGAGATGATAGAAGAAGTCCTTAGAAGTATTTTTTGTCATATGAACATGGGGTCCCCGCAGCT
>JAHWFO010034048.1:0-11012 GCA_023313115.1 Rhysida immarginata
TCCACAGTAGATCATATGCTGGCATGTCCATTGGTGGAAATAAACAACTCAAATCAATGGAATAGGTGGTCATCTAACAGTTTTTAATAACCAAAGACTGCTTCAGCAGTAGATGTGATAGTCAATTTATAAGAAATTTAAAATAAAATTTAAAACCGAACGTTTTCGAGAGTAATTTTCTTTCATTTCCAGTTATAGAAATTAACTGGGAATGAGAGAGGAATGGTTTCTTTACATTAATCATTGTTAAATGTTTAAAATTAACACTATTCTATAAAAAGAATAACTAATTGCTTCCTAAAATTTAGCTGTTGAGTTTTTATAGACTTCCAGTAAATATTAAGTGATTTTTCTTCCATTATATATTAAAGTTGAATCAGACTATTTTTTCATATTTCTAATATTAATACCCTACAGTAATGTTAATTTCAGCTTTTCTTCTATCACTTTTCATGACACTGTCTACAAAACCACTTTCTCTTTGGTGCTGCTTTTAATCCTGTGCATTGCAAGTGGAAGCACTCCAAACAGCTATAGCAGCAAATATAGTATACACCAAGCAGAATATTCTCTTCATTTTTAACAATTTCAATAATCCCTGAGTCTTTCTGGTTGAGATAGTTCAAAGCATTTTCCAATGTATCATCTGAATGTCCATTTGTTTTATTCAGATTATGCAGATCTTTCAAGGTTACTTTGGATGATGACAATAGTTCAGTCTGCAGCAGTTTTTTGTTCGCACGTAATTTTAGCATGTGCTTTGCCAGGGCTTTAGTGGGAGCATCAAGTTGTCTCAGGCGAGGCAAGAACGAGTATGTCTCCTGAAATGAAGTTAAAAAATCATTAATTGCATGAAATACTGCTTGATTAAGTTTTGGATAATATTATAAATTAAAATTTAAAAATATTTATAAAGACATGCTATAACTCTCCTAGCTTTATTAACTAATAATACTCATTGTGTCTCAAAATAATGTTACCACTCTTTGAACGATTTTTTTAACATTAATACAAGAGTAGCTTATTCTAGTCATTTTTGAGGTGTTTGAGGATGCGTTGAGGATAAAGAGAATGCAAAGAGAAACTTCTTTAGTTTCTTCTTTAACTTGGATTATAAAAAATACACATATCTTAATAAACATGGTAGGTATAATCATTCAAAAGGTGGTAACATTTTTTGAGACACCCTGTAGTACCCATAAGTCTTTCCAAATCATAAATGGTCTACATCTAACCAGTTATGTTTTCAGCTTTAAGAAACTTATGAGTTGATATAATGAAATAAAATAAAAATGGAATATACACTACCTTTGTATGATTGTGATTGTGTTGATCTACGAAGTCTGTAACCTCCAAATAATTTCCATCCAATGAAGCTTTCAGTCTTAACTTGAAAGGACATGCTTGCCTGTAAGTTCTTTAAAAGTAAAAAAAAATATGAAAAAATTTTCTAATACATTAGGATAAGAATTTGTATACAGTGAGTTATACAAGATAGTCTGATTAATTAATTGGTCTTAAATTTATAGTCAAAAATTGGTCTGAAAGCATTATTTATTTATTTAAGTATTTATTTGAATTGTTCCAATTAAATTTTTGATCAATCTATAAAATTATAAGTAAAACTTATTCACAGCCAAATTATTTTTAAAACTACGTAGAATATTAGAAACGAAAATTCAATTTGACAGAAAGGTAGCATTGGATTGCTTTCAAAGGATAGTAAAAACAGTACTATATGCTTTATTTATTTTTTAAAATTTAGACAAACCATTTGCAGGATGTTTGCGTTGCGTTTTTGTTTCCTTAATCATTATCAACTATAATAATTATAGAAAAATAAAATTATAGGAATTAGTGATACATCGTCGCTAAGACGAGATATTTAATGAGTTTAGGTAGCATATCAACATGAAATAACTCTATAAATAATGCCATGCCATAATATTCACACTCTACGTATTTCTACGTGTATTTATGCATATAAAGGAATGTAATTCGGTATGTAGATTCCTCTAAGCAAGATCAACATCACTGTAAAGTTTGGGCCAAATTGTCCCAAAAGGGTCCGAATTGTGGGGGTGGCAATCACTTGGGTTTTTAACCATAATAATAACCCTAATCTTCGTCTTGTGCGCTCTTCACAGCTCCCAATGTCGGATGCCAGCTTTCTGTGCGCCTTTCGTTTCACTGTGCTAGTGCGCTTAATGCTAAAGTTTCAGGTTATTTTACCTAATCCTAAACGAGTACGAGCGTTTGTGTATACTAAGGGTGTGTCTAAAAAGACACCCCTAAAATATACAATTATCGTATAAGTTGTATAGATCGATCACAAATTTAATGTTGTGTCACAAGATTTGGGAGGGGTCGCGATAGCGAGCACTCAAACCCCAGTTCATGTGAGGAGACGTGTACAGCAGACGACGGCGGAGGGTCGAAAGCCAATGGTAAAAGCGCCTTATGTGAGAAGGAAGGAGGAAAATAAGAGTTTTGAGATTGGTAGAGAGAGAGAGGTTAGAGGAGAGACGCGGCGAGAGCCAATGAAAAAGAGGGGAAGATTGGAAAGGAGACGAGGTGGGGAGAAGAGTTAAGGTAGAGGAGTGTTACCTGAGATTCGGATGAAGAAGGACGTTTTCGTGAATCGGGGTGAAGCAGTGGAGCTTTCCGGGCGTTCGGCGCTAAGAGGTTCTTCCGGGCGCGGGCACGAGCGGCAGGTAAGGTATTCCAATTCTTATTCCGAACATAATACGAGAAAAAGGAAGAGCCGCCGTGTTCGTCGCGGGAACAAGGAAGGCGTTACCTCCCGAACGCCACAAAGGGAAAGCTCACCAGCCCCGGTTAGAACGCGTCAGTGGAAAAGGCGTCGGCCAGTTTTCAATAAAGAGCCGGCCAACCAAGCCTTACATAGAGCGGACGACTTTGGAAACTCAGCTAAGAGGATAGCGTCGTCACAGATTCAAAGGCGGGACGCAAGGCTGGTTTACGTGGACGTGGAGAACGAGAGCAACGCAAGCGCGCATAGCACCGGTGTTCCCTGCGTAGCGCGTTGCGAAACTCGCAAATTTCTCTCACCCAGTGAGTGCGAGTTGCAGGCCGCGCGTTGTTGGAGTGATTCTGTGTGTGAGTGTGGTTGGGCGAATGAGGCGTGTGCGGACAACTTAATTACTGCTATCATTAACAAATATTTCTTCTGCCCCTACTGCATTAGGTTCTCGTGTGGTTACCCTCATCCCAGACGAGCAACTACGCCCCTGGGTTCCAGTAGTCCTCCCCCCAAAAGGGCTACGCGACGAGTTCATCGTTGCCAAAGAGGTCAGAAGAAAATAGTCGTAGGAGAGGTCGTTCGTCACGAGCCGGGCGCTATATGCAGCGGCTGCCGAAAGCGATCCTCCGTAATTCTCAGCAAAAGATAAAGTTCAAAGCCCAGGACGAGGAGGCCTCGTCGTCCACATTACAAATCCTAGCAGCGAGTGCTGTCCGATGAGAATAACTTTTCGTTTATTTGAACTGTTAATTGTGTTGATATTCATGTGTTGTGGAATGGAAAAAATTGGAAATAATATAACTTTTTCTAAAGCGCCGGTTTATTTCGTTGGACCAGTGCGTCAGCTGTCTCAGTAGTTTTAGACCTGATCAGGAGGGGCGAAGGTCTTTCTCAAAGACGATAAGAAAGGAAGACCGGACAATCCTCTGTTTTAAGTGATCCGCGCAGCTTTCTTCGCGCATCACGTCATTTGATGTACTTTTGCCCGCACCGTTGGAGGGCGTTTATATTAAAATAAAGAGAAATGATCTTATTTATTCAAATAAGTTATGCATTTAATAAATAAATAAAAAGTATATGTTGCATTCCCTAAACGTTGTTTCTTTTATTAAATCGAAACCGCGTAAAATGGAAACTAAAAGTGTTTGATTCCACCCAGCTCTTCGATTGTCTCATGACGGTTGATAATCATTTCGAAAAGCAATCTGCAGCAGATTCAAATGAAATATGTCATTGGGACGCTGGTGTGCAGATCCAGGTTGTTTCAACAAACGAGTATATATGTATAAATCATTGCTGTCATGCTAAGTTTAAGTTGTGTAATTTTAATCTTTTATATCCATCAGTTTAAACAAGAACAGATGACCCCCCCCCCCCTTCATCTGTTCTTGGTTTAAATTTTTATGTTTGCTGAAGTTTCTATTGTTTTATACTTTGGTTTGATTCTGTTTAACATATGAATTAGATTGTATTTTTTTTTTGTATTAATTGTGTGATGATTATATTTGTTATTTCTTGTAAATTCTTTTATCCATTCCTGGATGTAATAAATAATTTCTGTCTTACTTTTGTTGTGCTAGAATCTTATTAAACGTTGAAGTTATTACTCATATTAATTAATTATATAAATTATTAACTTACGATAATTTTATTGAATTATAAATATACAATTTTGGTGGTATTGTATATAAATATATATTTATTAACTTTCATCTTTTTTAAAAGTCTCGATTTCTTATTTTTTTTATTGTTAGTAAATTTTTTTTTAATTATTTAGGAATTGTCCTAAAAATTCTGTGTTAATTAAGATGCGTTAATTAATTTAAATTTAACAAAAATAATTTTAATCGTAATAATCGCGAGCAAATAAAATGAGGAAATTTCTTAAAACAAAGAGGTTGTTTGAGGCTAATTAAAGAAATGTAAAGAGAAAGGCTGCTTGGAGGGTAGAATTGTTTTAGCCCGCACCGCTAGCTAGTAATGGCGCTAGTTGGAGGCATCATTTTCTCCTATGGGAAAATGTGAATTGTCCGGTCTTCCTTTCTTATCGTCTTTGGTCTTTCCTAAAATCTAAAGTTTAATCTTGGATAGAGTTGCGCTCCGAAGTGGTGCGAACCTCATAGAATGAACGATAGTTAATTTTCCGAAAGGGGTGTATTTCCCCGTCAGTTCTCGAGTGTCTTGACAATGGACAGCTGGCGTTAGGCAATTGGCTCAGTCGTTAAAAGCTGGCGTTTTAAGTTATAGTCTTAGAAATCTTCAAGTTTGTTTACAACTTTTATTTTATGTTTGTAATACTCGAGTTAAGAATTAAGCATTTTCTAATGATCGCGCAGGATAAATTGCAAGAGGATTGCGTGAGCGATCATTGTTAGTAATTAGGTGTAATTACCCAAGTCAATTCTATCTTATTTAATAAAACCTTTTTGTTTATATGCGCCATTTTTGCAATTCTTTTAAAACCCACATTCACCCCACATTTAGGTACGTTACATGTTGACAATAATTAAATTAAAACGAGGCACGTGAAGATTAATCGACACTAAATAATTTATAGCATTAAATAATTAATTCAATACTAGATGTTAATACATAAATCTTTCTTAATTTAACCAGTTGCACTCACCTTTGAGATGGCCTTTTTCCTGTTGAAGGAGATTTCCACGTTCCTCCGTTGATGCATTTGTATGTGATATCGTAGTACTGAAGACGATCATTAATATAGCGCTTTATTCCTCGTTTTCGGGCACATTCAAGTGAACGGGAACAATATTTCCAAAGTTGAACAAACTCCGTCTTTTCTAACTATCTAATAAATAATTGCAATGCCTCGTACGAGTCAAATTTCATTCTTCGTAGGAGCTTCGACGTTTTCACGGTCGCCATTTTGAATCATGTGACACAAGTCCTTCTTTGGACTGCAGCTTATCACGTGACAAATCACTTGCGTCACTTCCTTTGTATTGAACGGAAGGCGTACAAGGTTGCACTGTACGTAGCCACTGCGTATACCATATGTATGAATAACTGGATATGTAGTTCATATGAAATGAAAAGCAAACCGCTTAATGAACAATCGAAAATGAAAGTTCTGTCTTCGAAAATAGACTGTCAACGGGCATGTCTAAGTATAGATTTCTAATATTATTATTTGATTTCTTGAATCTGGCCCATGTCATCTTTTTTCCATATACGCCCGTTATAGGACCAGACATTTTTAGGGCCATATTTCAGTTGGGCAGATTTAAGTAATGAATGTCTTTTATAGGTCAAATCATCTACAATCACGAATTTGGATCCTCGAAAATACTGTCGACTTTTCATTTTTGATGTCTTGAGCGATGGTGATTGCAATTGAATAATTACCACTCGAGGGCGCTTTTGTAGTTTTCCCAAGCGAAGAATGGCCTTAATTTCTCCCGGTGGAACTTGAACATTTAATTTTTCAGAGAAGAGATTTATCGTTTTTGCTAATAAAACCTCGGCTGGTTCCTCCGGTAGATTAAATAGTCGCACATTAGTACGCCTCGAGTAATGCTCCAGTGCATCGTTTTTTCTTCTAATTCTCGAACTTTCGATTTTAGTGTCGAGATTTCGATTTCGAGCTGTTCGATTTTCATCGTCAGCGGTTGGATGATATCACTTATTTGTTGCCTCAGGGGCTCAATTAACAGTTTTATCATAGGTTGTAGTGTTGACTCATTAGTAAAGATTTTATATAGGCTTTTTTCTAATCTATCCTCCAACTCGTCGGCTGTCAACTTACCGGGTGAGTTCGATGAAGTTTGTTTCGATCAGGGGGTCTAGGCTGAACTCATCGACAAGCTGTCGATCTCGTCAAAATCTAACCGTCGATAAGTGGCATATTACACATTTATCCACAAGTTTACACGCGTATGGCTAGATGATATACACTGATGTACACAAGTTTACATAATTTTACACATTTGTCCATGTATACACATAAATACATACATAAACACATACCTGTAGACACACAATATTATTACATTCATAGTTCAAGTTTCGTAGCACAAGAGAGTAGTTCATGTATGTAAATATTTTTAAACAAGTTTTTGTTAATATTTTTAGAAAATGTGTATTCTTGAACTATGTGTATTTAGCCTGCAGGCCAGAAACGAAGGAAAAAAGATTTTAATAAGAAGTCTGTTGCTAAATTCTGAAATAACGATCGCCAAGTGCATAGTCGACTGCTCTTGAGTTGTAGACAAGAATAAGGCAGTTGTCGATGGTCAAAGTCTATACTAGAAAATCGACGGTGTAGAGTCTGTACACTGTAGACTCTGTAGACACTGTAGACAAATCGTGTTCATGCTAGCTCGAATCGACTAATGCGTCATTAACCACGTGACCATCGACATTTGTCGACAGTCGACTGCTTGTCGATGAGCTCAGCCTAGACCCCCTGGTGTTCACGGTTCGCGATGAGTTCGCTGATAATCCTTTCCCCGTAGCTGGTGCCATACAGAATTAATTAATATAACTTATAATGTTAATATAAGAACTCATGGGACTCTTTGTGTGTTGGAATAAATTCAAGGCCCCCTCATACAATGCTTAATTGCGAGGAGCTCGTAGAAAACGTGTCGTAGTGAATGCCGCCATAACCGGAAGTCCTTCACTGCTAAAGCTCCTCCTTGGAATGTTTACAAGATTTTATTCTGTGCTATGAGCATTTAAGCAACCGTGCGTCGACAAAGCGATATCACGTGCGCGCGCCGATGTCAATAATGCTTAAAAGATGAACAGAAAGTAACAATATATTCCTTCTTGTCAAATCGATTGTTATATGATATGCCAGTATCTTTGAATTCTTTACACTCACTGTTTTAGTACGTGAATTTGACTTGAAGGGGTCCACGAAAAATTCTGAAAAGTTAATCCGTTTTCAAGTTATCGTGCAAACGGCGGCTGGACGGCTGGACGGCCGGACGGCCGGATAAACGTACAGACCAAGGGCGCATTCTTATAAGTAGCTT
Organism: Rhysida immarginata; assembly: GCA_023313115.1. Classification (NCBI taxonomy): domain Eukaryota; kingdom Metazoa; phylum Arthropoda; class Chilopoda; order Scolopendromorpha; family Scolopendridae; genus Rhysida; species Rhysida immarginata. The sequence goes on from JAHWFO010034048.1 coordinate 7,765, forward strand.
TTATGCTAAAGCTCCTAATAAGCCAAACACCCAATGATAAGAAAGAAAATGAAACAGCAGTGAGCACTGTCAGTAATGAACATAAAGATTTAAAAATTTTCTTGCAAATAGTTGTAGCAACAGCAAAAGGAAAGGAATGCTCACAAACCGTAACTTGTTTATTAGAGGGGGGTAGCGAACATTCTTTTATAACGAAAGAGGCAGCAAACAAACTGAAACTGGAAACACTTGGTGAAGAAAATATATTATTACATACATTTAATCAGATACAATCAAAGAAAACAAAACTACGAATGGTGAATTTCACTTTACAAAATATAAAATATCCCTCAAAAAATATAAATGTAAATGCATTAATAGTACAGACCATTTCAACAATGGCAGTGAAATTACCCGATCAGCATATAAGTGAAATCTTAAAAACAAAGGGAATTCAACTGTCAACAAAACACAATCATGTTAATGAACAACCATAAGTATTGATAGGATCATATGTATATTGGCGTCTGTTTTCTGGTGAAATAGAACAATAACAGAAAACTTACTCGCAATGAAAATATTGTATGGGTGGTGTATTTCCGGATCATATGACAATGTATGTTCTGATGTGAAATCAGTATCAGTACAGAAGGTACAGATAGAGAAAGGTAATGAAATACAAATTTTTGGAATTTAGACGAGATAGACAAAAAGTTGGAAAACGAAGATGAAGTCACAAATTCAAAAATATTAAATGAATTCAAGAAAAACATAAGATGGAACGGAGAGAGATATGAAGTTCAATTTCCCTGGAACGAAAATAAGGAATCTTTGGCAGACAATAAACAAATAGCAATAAAAAGAATGAAACAATTACACTATAAGTTGTTAACAATAAACAACCTACACTATATGAAAGATATGCAGAAAATATTAGAGAACAAGAACAACTACAAATAATAGAAAGAGTGAACGAAGACGATAAAACTGTAAACTGTTATTATACACCGCATAAAGCTGTGCTAAATGAACAACGTACGACAACCACATTATGAATAGTATATGATGCTTCATCACATGACAAGGGAGAACTTTCATTAAATGATTGCTTACACATGGGTCCAAATCTCATACCAGATCTTCTGGATACACTATTAAAATTTCGCAAGTACCCAATAGGAATAATAGCAGACATAAGTAAAGCACTCCATCAAATAGCTCTTTGTGAAGAAGATCGAGATTACACAAGATTCTTGTGGCCTCCAGTCATAAATTGCACAGATGAAAGGTATTGGATAACCTATCGAATGACAAGAGTTCCTTTTGGTACATCTCCAAGTCCATTTATGTTATCAGCAACCATAGAACATCACCTTGAAAAAATACAAAGATAATTATGGGAACACGTGTAGATCACTAAGCCAAATGTACGGTGATGACTTAATAGAAAATGTTGAAGACGAAACAAGAGCAAGACAGCTTTTTGAAGAAAGCACATTTATCTTAAATGAGGGTAATATACAGATACAAAAATGGATGTCGAATTCTGAAGTTATGCAACAAGTATTTCAAGAAAAGGAAAACAAAGCATGTCCCACTAGTACAACGGTATTGGAACTACGTTGACAAGTAAATGCAGATGAATTAAGCATAAAATCAGTCAGCCCAAATGAAATAATAAGATGCAACATACCAACAAAGAGAACTATACTTAAAGCAATAGCTAGTGTATTCGACCCACTGGGATTAATAAGCCCATATCAAATAAAGGCAAAGATTATATTCCAGAAGAGTTGGAAAAAAAATAGAATGGGATTAAGAAATACCTGAACAGTTGAAAGAACAGTGGAAGAACTGGACTTCAGAACTGCCATTGATCCCAGAGATAAAAATAAAAAGATGGCTACAATTTCAAGACCAATCAGAAGTATATTTATTTGCAGACGCGAGTGAAGTCGCTTACGGAACAGTTGCTTACCTGGTTACGAAAAAGGAGAATTCAGTTTTTTCAGAAATTATTTTGTCCAAATCAAGAGTGTCACCCATCAAAAATTTAAGTATCCCGAAACTTGAACTATTAGCAGTATTATTGACTTCAAAAGTGTCAAAAAGATTAAAGAAAATTATTCCAAACATTAAATTTCAACATTGGACAGATAGTAATCTCTTCCATTGGATTAAACGACATGATAAGAAACGAGAACCATTCGTCACCAACAGAGTTCGTGAGATTTTGAAAAATACAGACGCAGAACAATGGAAACACTGTGCAGGATCTCAAAACCCAGCTGATATCCTAACTAGAGGTGAAACTTTAAAAGAATTAATAAGTAATAAAATATGGTGGCACGGACCCGAGTGGATAAAAAAAGAAAACGACGGCAGCAAAGAAGAATGTTATGACGAAAACTTAACAGATTCAGAACCCGATAAAAATGCACAAACTCTGTCATGCAGTATTATGTACAAAATGAAAGCAATTACAGATCCTGAGAAATATAGCAGTCTACAAAAGCTACTAAGAATAACATCGTCGGTGTTTAGAGAATGTTCTACAGAAAAGGGACAACAATTAACAACAAAAGAAATTAAAAGAGCTGAACTTTATTGGATCAAATTCATTCAAGACGAAAGCTATTAGGAAGAAAAGAAAAGTTTAAAAGAAAGAAATCAGCTAATGATAGATTCAAAAATAAATAACTTGAAACCGTTCCTGGACGATAATAATACGAGTAATAATAATAATAATAATACCTCGTATTATCAGAGTAGGAGGTAGACTAACTCTAGCTGACTTGCCGGAAAATGTACGACATCCAATAATATTACCATCAAATCAGCGTTTTGTGAGATTGTTAATCAAAGATTGTCATGAAAGAGTAGCACATGGAGGAGTGACAGCTACTTTAACTCAATTTAGAGAAAGATATTGGACGTCAAAGACAAGACGGATATGAAAAATTATAATTGATAAATGTCCTATATGTAAAAGATTCAAAACAAAACCTATACAAGTGGAAATGGCACCCTTACCGAAGGACAGAGTAATACCAACCAAACCCTTTAACAAAATGGGAGTTGATTTTGCAGGCCCCTTAACAACAAGGGATGATAGAAAGGCATATATTACACTTTTTACATGTACTACAACAAGAGCAGTACATCTTGAATTAATCTCGTCAATGTCGACAGAGTCGTTTCTGTTATGTTTGATAAGAATGGTTGCAGGACGTGGCATACCATCAGTTATTTATTCAGACAATGGTAAA
>JAHWFO010034052.1:0-11295 GCA_023313115.1 Rhysida immarginata
GCTTTCTCTGAACTCACCCTACCTCAGGAAATACCTGAGGAAATACAAGAAATTAGCTAGACAAGAAATTAGCTAGACAAGAAATCTAATTGCCTCCAGTGGTCATCTACAGTATGTGACAGGAAATGACCAGTTTCAATAAAGTTCTAGATAGATAAAAGTATGGACACTCCCGCCATTTCTGTGCAAAATTCCATCTACAGGAATGCCAAAAAGGTCAAATCTAGTTATTATGCAACAGCATTGCAAGAAACGGAAAAATTATAATTAATACTAATATAATAAAGTTATTATAAAAATTACTTGCATTCCTGTAGATGTCTCTATGGAGGAATTTTGCATAGAAATGGCGGAGTGTCCATACTTTTATCCATATATACAATGGCGGAGTGTCTTGTATATTTAAGTTGCAAGGCTGATTCTTTCGACAGTTCGTTGATGAAAACGAATGCACCTCTAATATTCATTTTGGTCTTAAATGAAAGGTCTTAGTCTGTAGATTTGTCAAATTTAGTTTTCGTCTTCAATATTACTATTAATTAGCGCTTATTTACAATTGGAAATGCTTACGCTGGCAAACCAAACAATCCTCTCCACAATAGCGTCACAATCAACAGCTTTGCTACCATTGATGATCAAATCAACAACAATCACGTAAACAATTAACGACGGTAACAATAAACAACATTACAGGGAAAACAAGATGGAGATGGGTTGTTTACCGTCAAGTTTTGACGGGATCTCTCTAGTATATATTTAAATTCCAAGGGGATTCTTTCAAAAGTTCGTTGGTGAAAACTACTGCATCTATAAACTTCATTTTGGTCTTAAATGAAAGGTCTTGGTCTGTAGATTTGTCAAATTTAGTTTTGGTGTCCATAATTACTATTAATTAGCACTAATTTACAACTCAAAATGCTTACGATGGATTATTTACCGTCAAATTTGACGGGATCTATCTAGTAGAACTTTAAGTTTCAGCGATTAGTATCGCCATCTGTCGAGAAACAAACAAACGTCTGAAGGAGATTTACGGTCACCAGCTCTTTTTCGCTGCTCATTGTTGTGGTTGCCATGCCTCTTAACGTGTCCTGTAGCGTTCCAGGATGCCTTAATTATGGAAAAAAATCACTCCTAGAATCAGTTGTGACCGTCCCCAAGTCAGACGAACAGTGGAAACAGTGGATAGCCAAAATTAAGAGAGATGGTTGGGCAAAGTTTAAAGTGATCGAGGCGAGCGTTGTTTACTCTGCTCATTTTAAAGACCGTGATTTTCGCCCGCTTTTTCACTCCCACAAAAAATATTTGAAACCTGGAGCAGGTCCATCGTTATTTGATTGGATCCTTAAGAGACTGATAAGATGGTAATACATTTTTAAAACGCGAGTACAGCTCTGATCAGGGATTTCAGTAAGTTGTGCTGCTTTATAATGCAATTCTAAGACTGCATCAATGTGATGACAGTTTGTATTAGCCTAAAAATAAAGAAATAACACTTCCTTTATCAATAAAAAATATATATAATCTGAATATTCAAACAATTAATTTGTATTTTGACTAAATTTTATTTCATCGTACTAACAACTCGCTTGAACATTAAAGCATTTTTATTGGGCTTCAGAGGTTGTACATTTTAAATAGCATTTAACTTGCCCAGAAGGACATTCCCAGTATGAATCTTGAATAGCTGAACAAGATGGCCTTACTCTAATTTTAGAGTAATCACAAAATTTTCCTTAATCCATCAATGTACAGTCTGTTTTCTAATTTAGTGAACACTTCATATCAAACAAGGGATAGGAAAAAAACTTTTTCAAACAATGCTTTTCTTGGAAAATTTTTTTTGATTCATGCATTGCCACCGACTTTACGTACAGGTATTGGACATTGAAACTGAAACACCTGGTAGAAATCCAAAATCTTTATTTAATAAGGTGTTGGGGCACCGTGGGCAGCCAGCACAGCAGCAACACGTCTTGGGAAGGATCGGTAGAGGTCCTGCACAGTTTGCACCCCAGACCATTACTGATCCACCTATTACTGATCCACCTCCGTGTTTGACTGTGGGTGCCAAGCAGTCTGGGTTGTAGGCATCAGAGAGGCTCCACCAGAAGAATACCCTCCCTGTTGTTTGGAAGACAGTGTAGCTGGACTCATCCGAGAATATGACGCGTTTGAGGTCATCCAACGTCCAGGTTTTATGCGTCCGGTACCACTGAACCCGCTTGGAGGCATTTGTACTACTGATGAAAGGCTTCGGTATAGCAACCCTGCCATGGATGTTGGATTTATGCAGGTAACGACGGATTGTCTTCGTGCACACAGGTTCCTGGAGGTGTGTATTCATTTCTGCGGTGATTTCTGCTGCGGTGGTTTTCCGCTTTCGTGCAACAATCCTGGTCAATGTCCTGACGTCTCTTTCCGACAACTTCCGTTTTCCCCTGCAGTTGCTCCTCCTGGACGTGGTTCGTCCTTCCTGTTCATATGCACACATCACCCTGGATACTGTAGCACGTGAGACATCACAAAGTGTGGCAGTTTTGGACACAGATGCACCTGCTAGACGCGCGCCAGCAATCTGCCCTCTTTATGTCTCCCATTATAGCGCTCTGCACAGACAATTTGAAGCTTACTATCGAACTTTTCTACTGGAGTGACTACCAAGAACTCTGACACGTAATTCATTGATATGCATACGATTAATTACCTAGCAGAAGGTTCTATTCAGCCCTGGGGGTATCCAGTGCTATTTGCGAAGGTGTTTCAGTTTCAATGTCCAATACCTGTATGTGTACTGTAACGTTCTAAAACGTTATGACGCGCAGATCTCTCCTATCTCTCCTTTCTCTATTTCTCTACTCTCAACAAAGATAGACGTATAAATAATCACCTCTTCTTATGAAATTAAAAGGCAACAATTATAGGTCTGAAGTTACGTAAACAATAGTTTACGTCAACAATGATGATATACGAGCAACAAAGGTTGGTTAAAAAGAAGTTTTACCCACTTTAACGACGAAAGAAAAATAAAACATATTCAGAATATAATTTGATGTAAAGAAAAACACAGCTCGCCATGTTGATATCAAGAGGTGTCAAGATTCGTTCTTAGATATTTGAGAAAAAAAATAATACTATGACACGGAAGAAGTAAAAGGAGAATATATCTACGATATTCTTAATCGCTATACAATGATGAGTGAAATACAGCGATATTCACGGCTAAACACATATTCCGTTGAGAAGATTCTCAAAAATAACTTCGTAGAAATCAACATAGATCAAAAATCCTGTCTAGCTGGTACAAAGAAAATTAATAGGCCAGATCTAGAACATAAGACTGCCTTTTAACGTTTCGTTTTATTTTTAGTTCACTTTAGATCGGATTCGACAGTACCAAGGCATCTGAGAAGTAAACATGACTGACGAAATAAGTAAAATTCTTCGATCAACTTACAAAATGGACGATAAACATCGATCCGGTCGACTCCCGCCCAAGAGAAAATGCAGCTACCTGTGGAGGATTCAACGTCATGTGATGTGGTGTTCGTATGTCGTAAGTCCGTACTAACCTTTCCAAAATCTTGCTAAGATTTTTGGAATCCTTACCCCACCTATGAATATTGTTATCTAGTTTTAGTTTCCCTTCCTTCCCTCTTCCTTCCCCGAACTTACCGACATGTGTTCAGACCGCGTTTATCTGCAAGAAAAAAAATAAAAATAATAGTACTTACCGTATATTTGTAACTTCTTCTAGTAAAATATCCTTCTGAGAAACTTTATAGGTTAATAAAAAAAAGGACCCCAGAAGAGCGTACGCAGTGATATTGAACTGAATAAAGAATAAAAGGAAATAAACGTACTTCGTCATTATATTAACAAAAATAGCGCAGAGTTAACTGTTTGTCACGGAATTTTAATTATTCCGATGGCATAAGAGATCGTCTGCGCTCCAGAGTGTTCGTGAACTCAGAACGAAGACGAAAGGAGCATCAGACGCGTCATCAAGTTGATCATCTCGCAGCAGCCAATGGGAGGGAAGCGAGCCTCTCGTCAGCGAGCGCTTGGAAGAAACGTCGTCGAAAGAGTAGAAGGGATTTGGCGACTACCGAGAAAAGTGTTCTGCAAAAGAAGCTCCCGACTAAGCTCGACGGCGAACGGGGTCTTTATATCGTCTTGCCAGAGCCTGAGACAACGGCCCGTTCCTCTACGTCGACTACGGAGGCGGCGAGCTCCGCGTCGTGGGATTCCTGTCCGTGCCGGGAAGCATCTCGGGCGGAGATTGCTCACGCAACAAAGTGCGTGTCGTCGTTGGATAGCCGAGAGGAATCCGTGATATTCGGCGCGGTACCGAGGGAGCAAAGCTTCACCGCTGTGTACGTCCTTTACTCGCTGGTGAGTGTGTCTTTTGCTATTTGGTCCACTGCCGAGTCCACCCGCAACGTTTTCCCGGAAATAAGTCGCCGAAGATTGCAACCTAATTCTCGTGTGCGTTGCTCTTGGCCCGGAGGGATGGAAGCGTATTTCCAAAGCGACCTAGGCTTTGTGTATTTGCAGCCTTAGTCAGTTTATGTGTAGTTTAGTCACATATTGAAGTTTTCCATTTTTGTTTAAGTCACGCAGCCAAAGATTTCCTATCTTGTGTAATTAATTTGTTTGTAGTTTATCACTAATGTATTCCTTCATTTAATAGTTATCACGGGCGGCTATTGTGACGTAGTGTAATTGTGCAAACTGAAAATTTGTATTACGACGCATAATTAAGTGCGGAAACCAGTTACTAGCTAGTTACTTAAATATAAAACTGTATTTGGACTGTGAACTTTTAAGTATATGTGACTATCTATTTTACCCTACTTTGAGAATTCAATGGATTGCATAAGGTTGGACAATGAACTTTAATTGTGCTCCGTAGTGAGGCTATTGGGAAGTTAGGCAGAGATAGCAGTGTTATGCTATCCTGTTTTATGTGCTAACTGTAAGTGAATTGTTTTTACAAAATGTGTATTTTGCCGTTGAAGAGTATTTACTGTATTTTCATATTCTATTTAAATATCGTTAATGGGTCGATTTGACCGTGGTGATATTTGTCTTTAAGCTCGTCCCAGTTAAGGTGCTAACGATAAATTTCCCTTACCTATTGTGAGTTTTGCTTTTGGAATACATGAAGAATTTTTGAGTAAATTCTATTGATGCTTTAATGTTAATTATTAGCATTTAATTATAGCTGAAATTGTTTATTGTCTCTAGCTTAGTTTATGGAATCATTTATTAGGCACGGCCTTGTAGAGGTTATATTGCTTTATGCTTCAAGAATTTTGCTTTTGGAATTGATCATATGTCTATGCTAATTTAAGTTGGTATTGATACTTGTACTTAGCCTATATACAAATTAGTTAAGCTGGGATTTGATTCCGTTTGAAGAGTGGTTTGTTTTCATTAAATTTCTAGTTATTATTCGTGAGGTTCCGGGTTGGAAACCTCACGTAATTGACCATTTTTATTTATTTTAATAAACTTTATTATTTATCCTTTTCATTTTTGTGTGCTGTTGCTTGTAATTAAGACTTCCACTGCGATGCTCTAAATTCATCCTTAATACATGTGACACTGTTAAAAAAAAAAGTTAATTCCAAAAGGGTAAAATCTGAGAGAGCTATTCTATGAAATTTAAGAACAGAACACCAAAGAGTAGTAACAGTTGTTTGAGCAAAGAGTCGACAAAAGAGAGTAATGATTGAACCTAATTTAGTGATATAATGGGAAGAAAATAGTTCCTTTACGGAAAACCAATTTATCTTCTATTAACGAGATGGTCATTATTGAAGATATTTTGATGGTTGAAGAAGATTATATTCAAAACTTTTTTTTTTTTTTAATTTTCTGAACGCCCGTTGGCGAATTGTTAACTAAAGATTCCACCCCTTGATGATCGAATTAACCAATCTAATCTTTGTTAATATTGTTGTATTTTCAGAATATTCTTGCTCACATATAAAAGCAGAATAAAGCCACGGTTATTTGTCAGAACATTGGTGTCCATGTTTGACTATTAAGTTTGTTTTTTTGTCCTTCAGTCCTTCGTAGGTGAATAAGAATTCGACGTTCGAAAAGGAAAGAAATTTGGAAAGAGAATATTATGGTTTATCGAACCTAAATCAAAACAAAAAAAAAGATAAGTCCATTTATAATACTATTTATTCCAGGGTTTGTGTTATCTAAGATTAATGAACTGGTTCTTTTATACATTCAGATTATTCAACTATGAAAGAAACTACCTCTGTAAGGTAAGGAAGCGAAAGATATCTGGAGTTACTCACGTCTTTGTGCTACCTTGATCTGTGACCGTTACAGTACGAAATTTCAGCAAGATCGGATTAGTGGAAGGGGTTGAAATATTGATTACAAGATTTCATCCACCAAATATGACCCAAGCATGGTGAAAGTTATATAAGCGTTGTAATAACAAACTTTCATTTATATCCATTCAAAAACAAGATATATTTGTTGCGTCAGTAAACAATACATCAAAGTATAAAAACAATACATATAAAAGCTCAAACAATGAACAAAACTGAAAACAACTTGTTTCCTATTTTAGTGGACAAAAAATAAGCAAGCTTAAAGATGGGGATGGCCGTGGCCTGGTTGTCTCGTCGGTTGGCTCGCTGGCTGGGTGACAGCCAGTGGCTTGAGGACCACTGCTGGGTGGGACGGCTATTTGGGGCACAGCTGTTGGGGGACTTTAGTCTGACCCATTTGCTGAGTGACCAGTGCCAACACCACCTAGACAGAAGGCCTGCGCACAGAAGTTGTATACATTGTTAGATCATCGTCAAGCGGCCAAATGGCTTATAATTAGTAGAAATACGGTTAACAATAGCCGCATCTGTGTGATGTAACAATGTATGACGTTTCTGTGCGCAGGCCTTCTGTCTAGGTAGTGAAAGCCACTGGTTTGTTCGTCCGCCAGCAGCTTCGGAGGGAAACATTATGAACCCCCCGTGCTTCGGAGGGCACGTTAAGCCGTCGGTCCCGGCTGCTACAGTCCTCTCGTAGCAGTCGTTAGTTACTGGGATGGCGCAAAACTCCCTCGAAGGAGTAAGTACCGCAGATTATGTTCTGCGATAACCTACCCTCTGTACAAGATAAGCTTAAAGATATAGCTGTCATCAAACAAAAAAATGGCTGAAAGGAAAAAAAAACTGTCTGAGCATGAATAGCGCCAAATTTTATCCCACAGAGAGTCTGGCCGGTCAATTCGTGATATAGCAAAATTATTAGGTAAAACAAAGAATGCCATTGGATTGTATTTGAAGAGAAAAAACCTCAAAACAACAACCAAAATGCCGTGGGCCGAAATTCAGTAAGCGTGACAGAATGCATATTATCAGAACAGCTGCAAAGACTGGACACTTTGCTGCAAAGATTGCAACCGATCTACGAGGGTAGCCCAGAAAGTAATGAACCACAATTGTTTTCTTCAACAATTATTTATTGAACACAATGAAACTTCTACACACGAAAAAATGATGTTTCTTCTACACTCCCTATTTTTCCACATAATCTCCGTCCCGTTCTATGGTCTTCCTCCAGCGAGACACAAGGGCGTGTATGCCCTGTCGGTACCAGTCCTTGTTCTGTTCACGCAGCTATGTCTTCACTGTGCGAATCACCTCTTCGCCATCCTCAAAATGTTTTCCACGAATGGCATTCTTCAATGGCCCAAACAAGTGAAAGGCTGAAGGCGCTAGGTCAGGGCTGTAGGGTGGATGGGGTAACACTGTCCAACCCTGTTTCTGATGTTCTGACGTCCTCAAACAGGTGTGAGGGCGAGTGTTATCGTGTTGAAGTAAACAATCAGCTGGGTGTTATGGCGTCCAAGTCGCTGGAAGCGCTTCTTGAGTTTGGTTAATGGGTTCACATATGCCTCAGAATTAATGGTGCTGCCTCTTGGCATCACATCAATGTGTATGACACCATCACAGTCCCAAAACACAGTGATCATGACCTTACCAGCAGAAGCAGTTGCTTTGAATTTTTTCTTCTGTGGAGAGTGCGGATGACGCCATTCCATCGATTGTCGTTTTGTTTCGGGCTCAAAATGGTGCGCCTAGGTTTCATCAGCTGTCACAATCCGGGACAAGAAGGCTTCCCCCTCAGCTTCAAAACATTGCAGCAACTCAGAAGAAATGTTTTTCTGAGAACTTTGTGTTCCTCCGTAAGACAGCGCGGAACCCGTCGTGAACGCGTTTTTGTGTAATCAAGAGCACGGATGATTTCACCTACACTTCCTTTGCTGATTGACAGTTTCAGCGCCAACTGCCGAGTCGTTCTGCGTCGGTCCTGACGAATGAGCGCATCAGCACGCTGCATCTTGTCAGGTGTCACACCGAAGATGGCCGCCCCGACCGCAGCAAATCTTGGAGCTCCGCCGAACCGCTTTCTGATGGCCTCACCCTCTGTGCCCAGCGACTACCCGTACTTCTGTCGACTGTTGATGCTCCATAAACTGCACATAAACGTTTGTGAATGTTTCCAACAATTTCTTGCTCCGCAGTGAGAAATTCCATGATGACACGCTGCTTGTAACGTACATCACTTACAGACGCCATGTTGTTCCATTGCTGCACGTACGCTATCTGTTGGAAGAAACGGAAACTTCGCGCGCGCACTCAAAACTTCAAAGAATGCATATCTCAAGTTTCGCATTCGTACCATTGTTAGAGACGGAGAAAAAAATTGAGATGCATTACTTTCTGGGCTACCCTCGTACAACTTCCAGTGAAACGAAAAGCTGTTTGGAAAGTCATGACATCATCTTCTGTTTTGCAATATATGAAGAAAAATTCTAAACCACCATTAACTGCCACACAAAAACACGTTTATACAGAGGGTTGATTCAGATAAAATGAGACGACTTTAAACGCCGCGTATGACCTTGACGGAATGTGATTTGCCTGACTCGTCCAGTATTCATGGGGATTAGCTTTGTATACACTTTGTGCTGAAACATGGCTTCCAAAATCACAGCTTTTTGGGAAGGGTATATGTTTGGCCTTTCCGACGCTAACTTCAGTCTTTCGTGCATTGTGGAATTATGCAAACGAAATGGTATTGTGGTATCCAAAGCTACTGTGAGTCGAATAATCAAAAAGAACAAATTGCGACCTTCTAATGAACGTGGACGAGCAGAGAACCAGACCAGAAACAAGCCCCAGCCAACACGCCCAGCTGAGGTGGTGCGAGAAATCCAGTCTGAAGTGCTGAAAGAAAATCCCCCAACACAGAGAAGTCCAGCCCAAAGGAAAGGTATTTCACAGGCAACAGTCTCTAGAATAATTCATGACAATCTTGGGCTGGAGCGAGGTCATAAAGCGCGCGGTCACACAACTGAGTGACTGAACACAACTGAACACTGCCAAGTCATCTGTGGCTTACTACAGGAAGATGGAACAGGAGACGGGCATACGAGTTATTCCCTTCTCTCATGTGCCTGTAAAATCTCCTGACGCATCACCGATGGATTTCTGTGGTTTTGGTCTCCTGAAACGACGGCTCGGAAGTCGCTGACCAAGAACTGTTGATGGGCTATGGAAAGTGTGTCAGCAGGTGTGGAACGAACTTCCCATGGAGTCCCTCAAACTCAGCCTACTTCAGTGGAAATTACGGTGCCGGGCGATAGTCCAACAACGTGGCTCTCACATCGAACACAACCGATGGTGGCGCATTGGTATTACATCATCGTAACAGAACTGCAAAGTCGTCTCATTTTATCTGAATCAACCCTCCGTAATGAGCCAGACCACATGACTTGGAAAAATGAAGGACCACATGACTTGGGAAAATGAATAGACTGAAGCCTTGTTCACTGATGAAAAGAAATTCAATCTGGTTGAGCCAGACGGGTTACATTCTTATTGGCATGATATTCGAAAGGACAAGAAAGTTTTTTTTTACGCGTGTGCAAGGTGATGGGTCGGTTATGATTTGGGGCGGTTTCGGTTTCAATGGTACAACTCTTTCATTTCAGAGAGAATGAATTCTGCTTCCTATCAGGTACGTCTACAAAAATTTGCATACCCATACGGATCATATAGTTGTGGAAATAGTTGGATTCTACAACAAAACAAGGCTCCATGTCACAGTTTCGAGGAATAAAAGCGTGGCTGGATGCCAAAGGTGTTCGTTGTATGCAATGGCCACCCAGAAGTCTCGATCTAAATCCCATAGAGAATCTATGAGGTATTATAGTTCTCTCGGTATACCATGATGGCAAACAATTTGAAAACTTTGACTCTCTACGCAAAGCAATTACTGATGCTTGGCTTAAATTGGATCCTGAAGTCCTTCAGAAGCTCATTACTTCAATGAAAGACAGAGTATTTGAAGTTATCAAACAGAATGGAGGTCCAAACCGCTTTTAAACAATTATTTACAGCAATATATGTTTTGTCCACTAAAATAGGAAACAAGTAGTTTTCAGTTTTGTTCATTGTTTGAGCTTTTTTATAAAAAAATATTGTATTGTTTTTATATTTTGATGAATTGTTTATTGATTCAACAAATATGTCTGCATTGTTTTTGAATGGATATAAATGAATGTTTGTTTGATATGAAGTGTCCACTAAATTAGGAAACAGACTGTATACAGGGTGTTCGGAAATAAATGGTAAATATTCATACACGTGAGAGAACATGTATAAAGAAGCATTTTTATTCCTATCAACATGGTGTCGCAAGCCAACCCCACAGAGATACAGGGGGATTAAAGTATGTTGCGCTGCCTGATTGTTGGCGTCCCGCGAGCGACTAGGCAATGTGGTGAATATTTACCATTTATTTCCGGACACCCTGTATAAAGACAGCATGAATAATCCATTAATATATGGTTGGAGATATATAAGGACTATCTAAAGAGACTCGTACAATCAATGCCCAAGCGCATTTAATTTGTAATTAAAGCGAACGAATGTGCAACAACAGGTGACTAATTTTTGTCCGATGTGCTTATTAAAAATACAGATTTTCATTGATATTTTAATATCTAAATTCTTGGAATTTAATCCAAACAGAATCTATATGTCAACTTTTAAGTGACTTTATCTATAGGTACGTATATCCGGCTAAATTTTTCACTGTCCCCTTACAATAAACGAAACTCTCCATTAAACTAAATATATATCGAAGAAAACCTGCATTGATTATGTAAAAAAAGATAAAAAAAAAAAAACGTCCCTAAAGTTTCTTTATCTCTTTACTACAATGACCAATTCTATTGCGAACGTTGCTTTA
>JAHWFO010034077.1:3514-16277 GCA_023313115.1 Rhysida immarginata
TTTTTTTTTTTTTTTTTTTTTTTTTTTTTTTTTTTTTTTTTTTGTAAAATCTCCGGTAGTAGCGCCGCGGTGGCTGATACGCCGCACACGCCGAATTTTTAACTTTTAATAACAGAAACGCCGCGGCGTTACTCCCGAAAATTACGGTACATGATAATTTACTGTACTGCTATGCACAAATAAAGTTGCTTCGTTTTGCGTTTAGACAGGTATACCATTTTTAGCTCCGACACGAATTTGACGCCCTACTTTCTGGACAACCCTTAAAAGACGTTGACTGGTTAGAATACACTCATAGCAGCTACTTCAGTCAGTATGAAAGATGACGCGAACTTATGCGGAGGAAAGAGGGATGATTGTTGCAGCCCACAGGTTTGGGCATTCAGTCTGTGAGATTTTCAGTGAGTGATGTTATTTTGCAGTAGAAGTGAGAGGGTTATAACGTGCCAACCCAGACCCAGTAAACCGGCGAAATTGACAGATCGTGGTTGTTGATGCTTGAACTGTGTGGTGATATCAAACTGGAAGGCTTCGTTAAAAATCTTGCACAGGACTTGTGATCGGGGTAGTCTAGTGGTACAAATGATCGCACCGTCCACCGAGAGATCGTTGCACTTGGTTTTCATGGACGAGCAGCAGTTCGCAAGCTAAATATCACAGCCGTCAATGGAAAACCATCCTGTGGAGTGACGAATTCCTCTGCAGTTGTGATGGTTTGATGGATGTGTGTGGGTTTGGCGAATGCCTGGTGCACAATATTTACGGGACTGTTGTCATACCCACAGTGAAATCTGGTCCTGCTGTTTTGTGGTATGGTCTTGGTCCTCTTGTTTTAGCTCGTGGAACCATGAATGCCGAAGCGTACCAAACCTCAGCCTCATCGAATGTCTTTTGGACGAATTGGAGTGCCAGTTGAGAGCTAGGCCATGCCGACTAAGTACACCACTGAGATGTTTGCCAATTTGAAGGATGAATGAAGCAAGATTCCCGCCGGCACGTATCGCAAATTGGTTGAAAGTCTTCCTCGAAGAGTTGCGGATGTCATTACAATTAAAAGCGGCCCTAGTTGTGTAGGGTTCAGTTTACTTACTGGTATGGGGTGACTGGATGATGAACGAGCAGATAGTGTATGCTGTAAATTTGCTTGTTTATATTTTATCTCTTTACTGTTTTATGTAATGAACAATTTGTATTCTTAATTAATGCAATTTTAAATTCTTTTCTAGTCTGTTCACCTTCTCATCATGCCTGATCCTATGGAGATAATTGAGGTTAGCTAAAAGTATCGTATTAAGCAGGGTGAACCATAGCAAAGAAACCCTCGTAAATTGAAATTAATTGGATAAAGTTATACCAACTGTCTTTTGCTAATAATTCCATCATTGGTCCATTTTAGGACCATTATGTTTGTGTAAATGATCCAAACTTAGAGTAATGTTTTGTTAGGGTTCACATTAAAGTCGACCCTTCCTTTAAATTTGCATGACTAATGATGAGTTCGTAATTGTTGCAGAAAAAACATAATTATTCAATTTCACAACAAGCCGACATCATTGAAGCTCTTCTCGAAGAAAATAATGTATCTGATTTTCATATTTTAGCACATGATTACGGAGACACAGTTGCGCAGGAACTTATTTTCAGGTGCGTTGCATTAGTCTGTTTTCAATAGAGCATTAGAAACTTAACTATGCTTTTACAAACTCCTTTGTTTCTTTTCCAGGGATAATATAAAAATGATGAAAGACCAAGAGTCGGCTAAGAAAATTCTTTCTCTTTGTCTCTTAAATGGAGGTAAATTATATTAAGACACGAAAACATATCTAATACTCCGTTGTCACGCTTCATGGCAAATTAAAATTCGCAGTAAAACATATTTTGATTACTTATTTTAAATGTTAATTTTTTTTGCATTCATGTTTTTATTACCCTCGTCATTAGAAGTACCGGGTGGTTATAATTGAAGTTCCCCACTTCTGTACGGGCAGCAGACCGTGTTATTGTCTGAATAGTGATGAAACTTTGTGTACAGCCTATGCAGAGCATGGGGAAGAGAATTCTAATGGAAAATTTATTAGTGCATATGGTTGCCACCAGGGGGGGGGAAAGTGGCGCTGGAAGATCATACACAGTAAAGCTCTATAGACGGGGTGCTTGTTTACAAACATTAGCTTAATTCGTGTCTAGACGTATTTCCGCTTTTGTAATAACTGCACTTTAGTTGTTGGCTGTGACGAATAGATTGACTGCCGAGTGCCGCAATTTATCATTAATTTTTTATCGAGTCGGAGATCATAAAACTGTACACGGAATTTGATGAAACGTTACTTTACTCAATAAATTTGCAATTGATTAAACAAGGAGCAACTCGATACAGCATTTTTATTGATTAATTCGTTCGTTGTTTTACTCTTTTCTGCCTCAGACGTTCTATGGTTGGGAGTGAAGGAAGGCACAGACAGTGGTGCATGCGCGTTCCTACTTCCTGCGCACCCCGTCTATATACAAGTATGACCAACTGACGGTCTGCCGCCATTTTTGGCCTATTTGTAGGCTCATTCATATAGGCTGCTTATTAGAATTCGGGGTGAATATAAGTTAGTATACTTACGATAGCGTTAAATTACATAAGAAGTACGTGATTTTCGAGAATTTTAATAAGCAGTCTGTAATGAGTGAGCCTACAAGTAGGCCAAAAATGGCGGCCGACTGTCAGTTGGCCATTTTGTATAAAGGGTGTTTCAAAATTATGTACAATAAATTTAGTGACATATTCTTCAGATCAAAAGAAGACGAAAATGTTCCATAGCACTTTGTCTGGAAACGATTTATTTACGCGATACAGCCAACTAAACCCGTGGCTCCAAATTACAGGAATTGTTCAAAGTGCCCGCCACCAGCTCGCATGCACGCTTCGGCTCGTTGCATGAGCGACCGTCTGATGTCATGGAAGAGTTGGTCGCCAGCATTACGAACGGTTCGGCATGCATTTTCAATTCGTTGTCGCAGATCCATAATGTTAGGAACTTCTGTGCTGTAGACGATCGTTTTCACATGACCCCACAGAAAAAAAGTCCAGGGGATTAAGGTCGGGTGATCTTGCAGGCCAGACTACCGGTCTACCTCGACCTATCCACCGATTCGTGTATGCAGCATTAAGGTGTGCTCGCACAACATGGCTGAAATGTGCTGGAGCGCCATCATGCATGAACCACATGTTAGATCTTATCAAAAGAGGAACATCTTCCAGTAATTCTGGCAATGCATTCTGCAGAAACAAAAGATACGTTCGCCCAGTCAATCGTGGCGGCAACACATAAGGGCCAATTAAGTTATTTCCGACAATTCCACGCCAAATGTTCACGGAGAAACGCTCTTGATGCGCTCGAGCTCTGGTAACATGCGGGTTAGCATCTGCCCAACGGTGCTGGTTGTGAGAATTTACGATTCCTGTCCGGGTGAAGGTTGCTTCGTCCGTAAAAAGTATCTGGCTGAGACAACTAGGGTCTGCAGCATGACGACGACGTATCCATCGGCAATATCGTTGTCGGTGTGGATAGTCCGTTGGGTTCAGTGCCTGAACCAGTTGCAGGTGGTATGGATGCAAAAGCTGACGGTGAAGAATGCGCCAAACAGATGAGTGCGGAATGTGTACCATGGAAGAAATACGACGAGTGCTTGTCTGTGGTTCATCACATATGATGTCAATTATCACATCCTCCTCATCCAGAGAATGTGCTACAGGCCGCCCTTGTCCTGTTTGACGGCCAAAGAACCACGCTCCCTCAAATGTCTGTCGACAGATACAAATGTTTGGTTATTTGGCAAACGTCTATTCGGAAAGCGTTCTTGGTAGAGTCTTTTTGCTTCCACAGCATTTCCGTCCGCAGAACCATACATTAGGTGCATGTCAGTGTATTCTGCACTGGAATACGTGTACACGACTTTTTTTTTACGTAAATCGTAATGCATATGTCAAAGCACGCAAACGTTCTGAAATTGATATTGCTAGTGGATGTACAGTAGTGAAACTACAGTAATGGAAACAACCGTACACAACTAATGGAACAACCCTAAAGTAGGTTTAAATGGAACAAACCACTTAACCTAGTGTTGGGTCGAAACGCTGGAAGTGCTAAAATATCGTCCGCTAACTACCGTGCTTCCTTACTCTATGATATTGGATTACTCGCAAACAAATCGTTTCCAGACAAAGTGCTATAGAACATTTTCGTCTTCTTTTGACCTGAAGAATATGTCACTAAATTTATTGTACATAATTTTGAAACGCCCTGTATATAGAGCTGTATATAGGGTCCTGGATATGTGTGGAGAAGGATCCTGACAACTCTTACTTTCGTTTGCCATTTTGATTCTGGATACACTTAGCCATGCATAGGAGAAGGCTTTTTTTTGCTCAAATATTCATACGATACTAACAGTCTCTCTCGGTTATGTTAGAATTCTCTTTATTTGTCTGTTTTTCTGAACTTTTAATCATTTGACCTTTTAAAATATGTTATTAACATCAAATTTTAACGAGAAAAAAGGATGTCTGGTTGTTGCGTTCCTGAATCATAGCCAAAGTTATTCTTAGGCTATGCCTGCATGTAGCAATCACTTTGACAAAGGTGGAGGGCTTTTTTTGTTTAGAAATCTTACTTTCTCCATGTTTTTCATTTTCCTGCAAATGCTGCAAAGAGGAAACTTGGGTAATTTGAATAAAAAGAAACAAGTTAGGTCCAGGCCACAGAAGATGAATAGGACAGTTATTTTGAAAATGAACGTAACAAGTGCTGAACACGCATCATCGAATATCTAGGAGGCACGATCATTAAAGATAATCTGAGATGAATAAAAAATTGTTTCATATGCTACAAAGCTTTATTGATGAAGAACACATGTGAGAGGAGCCAATAAGAATTTGGGCAAAGTCGTACGGTTTTCATGGTTGTTTCAGGATCAAAATGGTGGTTCACGCTTTAGGCTTACGGAATAGGTTGACCTTGCACAGACTGTAGTAATGCTGTTAGAGGACCTGTGCACTCTCTGTGTCTATGACATGCTCGAAGTATAGAACAGCGTGCTCAACAGTAGCACAAAGTGTCTCCCATGAAATGGCTGCAACGTGACAAATGGTTGTGGTGATTATGCAGTCCTTCCCTCCCTTTTCTTTCGCTCTGTGTACTTACACATGATAGTCCGTTCTCGTGGAGCTGATGTTTGGTCTATGTTTTGTATTTGGATAACATTCATGGATTTTTGCCCTCTGAATATTTAATTAAGCCTCTCTTCTTTGTCTGAGACTTTTGGTGGGAAACTCAGGAAGCGTTTGACCCTCTGTTGGGCCACCCCTTAGTCTTTTCTTGCCCCCTCGCCCCCACGAGGCAACCGTTGCTCGGACAAAGGAGGCATGCATAATTGGCCTATTCGAATTACTAGAGCTACGTTATGAGAGAGAGACTGCACTGATTGGGGCAACCCATTGAACCCTTAATTCTTGATTGGACTGTTGTTTCCATATTTAAGGGTTTGTCGCCCTTTGTGACACGACAGAGAAAGCTTCCCTACCTTTCCTCTGGTCTCTCGGCCAGTTGCGATCTGAGATTCTTTTGGGTGGATTTGGTGCGTACCGATTACTATTTTTACGGACGTGCTTTGCCTGTTTTTACTCGGTCACTGCTAGCCCCTTCTTGTGGTTTTCCGTGCTTCGTTAATAAAGGCGTACTTTTGGGCCCGTCTCTCTCCCTCCTTCTTTCTTTTCCCATCTACGAGGCGCATCCAGAAAGTAAGTTTCCCTATTTAAAAAAAAAAAAGAACTTGCACTTACAGAAACATATTTATTGGCAACAAGTACAGCAGTGTTTCAGCTGTTTTTCAATATAGCCACCACCAGAATTGAGACACTTGTCGTATCGTGGGATCAACTTTTGTATCCCCCTGTCGTAGAACTCTGCCGCCTGTGAATGGAACCACGTGTGACAGACGTCTTCAGCTCTTCGTCGTTGCCAAAACGCTCACCGAAGGACAGGAATTTCTCGAGGTGCAAGAAAACGTGAAAATTGCTGGGAGCAACGGTTCTCCATCACGCGCTGCCACACAAGCTCGACAAGATCATCATTGATGAGGGATGGTCGCCCACTGCGCTCTTCATCATGGAGACTTCGACGACCTTCGGAAAACTGCCTACACCAGCGACGCACCATCTGCTTACTCGTGATGTTCGGCCCATAGATCTGACAGAGCTGACGATGAATTTCAATTGGCGCAATACTTTGTGCGCTCAAGAACTTTATCACCGACCGAACCTCGCAGGCGGCGGGAGAAGAAATAAGAGCTTCCGTTTCGGACCATTGCTACCACGCTACTGGCACGAGGCGGGACCTGTCCGGCTGGCATATGATTGATACGCCATAGATCTGTTACGCATGCGCAACTGACACGGCTAATTACGTTTACTTTAAAGGGGAAAACATCGGGAAACTTAATTTCTGGATGCGCCTCGTATGTGCGTATTGCCCTCAGCAAGCGAAGTTGTTATCGTCTGCAGTTAAGCTATGGAACTTTAGGGTGAGTTGTTTTCAGTATTTAAATTTATCTTTTCTTTTTTTTTAGTGGGTCGAGCCTTGATGTCAGTTCGGATTCGCCGGAACTTTTTTTATTGTTAGGTGTTTTGTTCTTTTTTTTAATCTTTATCTTTTTCTTTGTAACTGTATCTTTTCTTTTTTTTATTATTTGTTAATTATTCGTATTGTTGGCCCATTAAACTGTGTCGTTTCCGTTAAAGGTCTTTTTTTTTTTTTTTTTTTTCCCCGTTTCTTTTCTAAGCAGCGTTATTCTTAAGTATCCCTGTTCACCCCCGTTCCTTATTTCGAGTTTGGTAGTGGTTCAACCTCCTGAATTCTACACTATTCGACTTTACCATCCTTAATGCTGGGTGCCCACTTAGCGCGACGATCACGCGATTCTATTGCTTTGTGAAGCACACATGCGCAGAGTGACGTCACGAGGGCGATTCTGTGGCGCATCTGAGGCGATTGAAAAGCTCTGCATGCCAGAGCTTTTTGATCACGCGACTCTATCACACCCAATCAGAAAACAGTTTCGAATCACGTGGCACATGCAATCATGGCAGCACCTACTTCGAGATGGTCAGATATCGCTACGGAAAATTTGATTGAAGATATCAAGTAATATGCAATTCTGTATGTACGAAATATCCAATTCTGATTTTGGAAGCACGAAATCTTGAAGTGGGAAACGAAATGATCGCGTAGATAGTGCATGGGCATTCAGTCACACGGTCATCGCGCCAAGTAGGCACCGAGAAGCAAATTGATTGCCTGGCGTTTGTTGCGCATGTGCATATGACTCAAAGCGATAGAATCGCGCGATCGTCGCGCTAAGTGGGCACCCAGCATAACACAACGCAAATTCAGGATCATTGAATTGTTTACCAAAATTGTAGTGGTTCCCACCCCCTGGTTACCCATATGGTGTTGGCTTTCTGTTCAGGCAAGGTCTGTACGCCTCCATGATAAACAAGATCCTTCAGGGTTCCCCTGCAGCCAGAAGTCACTTGGATTAATGTTGGTGAACGGGCAGTACACCTAACTCCCTTATCGCTTCGAATTTCTGCCTTATCTTTCATAAACCTCTTGCCGTCATGGGTCCTGTCCGTAATTTCTTCACACGAGATATTCTTTCAGTGCTGTTGCACTATTCCTGCGGTTCTGGTAATAGAGCTTCACCAGGAGTGGACGTTCTTTCTTTTTTTCCCAACGGCATGGTGATCTCTTGCACTTTGGCATACTGCACCGCTTTTTCACCGTATGCACTAATAAATTTTCCATTGGTATTCTCTTCCCCATGCTCTGCATGTGACAAAATGTGTACGAGGTCTGTTCAAAAAATACGTAGACTGTTTGAATTGCGCGGGCCCTGTTGGTCCCAATCAAAATCGCTTGGTGTCACCATCTACTGACAGATCCGCTGATTACAAGGCAGTTTTTTGATTGCAAATATCAGTATTGGTTGATTAGCTACGCGGTTGTTTGTGAAGTGTGTTTTTTTTCGTTTGGCGGATTTTTAGAATGAGTGACTTGAACGAGCAAAGAGTTGCTGTGAAATTTTGTGTTAAACTCGGAAAAACTGCCACTGGACAAGTGGAAAAGGCCAGAAATGTGGACGAGAGGTGACTGGTTGTTTCATCACGACAACGCTCCAGCCCATTCAGCCCTCAGAACTCGAGAGTTTTTGGCCAAACACTCGATCACTGTTCTTCCTCACCCACCCTACTCACCTGACCTCGCTCCTTGTGACTTCTTCTTGTTTCCCAAACTCAAAAGACCTTTGAAAGGAAGGAGATTTGAGACGATTCCCGACATAAAGGCAAATGCGACGAAGACGCTGAAGGACATCACAAAAGAAGCGTTCCAGGACTGTTTCCAAAAGTGGAAACACCGTTGGGATAAGTGTGTGCGTCGGGGAGGAGAGTACTTTGAAGGGGACCCAGATGTGTAACTTCTGAATAAAGTATATTTTGTTTTATGACGTCAGTCTATGTATTTTTTGAACAGACCTCATAAAAAACTGGCTCAGAAAGGTTAATCTCTATCTTCCGAAACCGAATTTACGACAAAATTGTTTTCTTAAAACTAGGGTCGATTATTAGGAAGAAAAAAAATGGAGCTCTCTTTTGGTGGGGATTGAAGGAGAGATTCATGAGAGCACTTGACATTTTTCCCACCCTCAGATGGTGCTAGTCTCTGGCAGTCGGTGTTTAGGTGAGGACGTGCAGCAAGTGCCCGTCCGATTGTGAATCGTTGCATATGATTCCGACTTTTTGGACAAACGCATTTCTATGTTTTCTCAGAATCCTTACTTGCCCGATATGGGTCCCTGTGACTTTTGGATTTCAGTTGAAAATTTCGCTGAAACGGACCAGATTTGAATCGAGTGGATATCATGCGAAATACGACGGCCCAGCTGGACATCATTCCAACAGAAGTGTTCAAGAAGTACTTTCAACAGTGGCGAGACCGCTGGGAGAAGTGTGCATTTCCAAGGGATCTACTTTAAAGGAAATTAGAGTAAATGTCTCGTATACGAATAAATGTACAAGGGTGGGCTGAAAAGTAATGCCTCCACGGCTGTAACTTTTTTATTTTTTAACCGATTTTCAAAATTTTTTTTGTATCTGATACTCACATTTCTCCTCAATGTAATGCACTATTCACTTTTCGACATAATCCCCATCCCTTTCCACGCATTGTATCAGCGCGTGACTAGTCGGGTGAACCCGTCGGAGAGGAATTCCGGGGTTGTTGTCGACACCAAGACCGAACGGCAGGTTTCACCTCTTCATCAGAATGCAACTCGTGCCCCTTAAGGTGCTCTTTCCTCTTTGGGAAGTGGTGAAAGTCGCAAGGTGCAAAGTCTTTCATTTTTGAACTGCAGTTTTTCTTCTTTGAACTGTAGGCGCTGCAACCCCCTCTGATGTGTCGCGATCGTGTGCGGACGGGCGTTATCGTGCTGCAGAAGAGGATCCAAAGCTGCCATTCAATCCTCGTGTCGACGACAACCCCGGAATTCCTCTCTGACGGGTTCACCCGACTAGTCACGCGTCGGTACAATGCGTGGAAAGGGATGGGGACTATGTCGAAAAGTGAATAGTGCATTACATAGAGGAGAAATGTGAGTATCAGATACAAAAAGAATTTTGAAAATCGGTTAAAAAATAAAAAAGTTACAGCCATGGAGGCATTACTTTTCAACCCACCCTCGTATTTTTGCAGATGTCTATATTTAAGGGACCCTATTGCAAATCTGCCTACAAGCGAAACCAGTCATCAGAAAAGTGTGAAATTTTGTGGAGGACATAATGAAGAGATGGGAATTTGTTTCAGCTGAGGAAAAAAGTTATGAATTTCTTCACCAGAGGGCTTTTTGCATTGAATACCAGTAAATTTATGTGCTGTCATGCAGCAGCTTGTTACCTACTGCGTAAAACCGAGTAACATTCGTGGAGATCCCGTGTTCAATGTGTATGCCGCTCACAATGACGCTAAGTTTACGAGATCGCGCATTGTTAGTGAAATTGATTTACTAAAACACTAATTCCGCAGTAACTGCTCTATGGAAATTTCGGACTTTGAAGGGAATGTGAAAAGTCTTCAAAAAATGATAACGAAATTTGAAAGAACAGGATCATTGTCATTTGTCCTGGCAGAGGAAGAAAACCCGCATGTGCAGACACATTAGAGGAGGTTTCACTTCAGGTGGAAGAGGACGAAGCTGCAAATTCCTATAGCAGCATCAGTGTGTAGCACAGTTGTTGGATAGGCCACGCTCAGTTGTCCACAAGATCGTGTGGAATATCACTCGTGCAACAGATGCTCCCACATGATTGTGACAATAGACTTCAGTTCTCATTTCAGTTTCTTGCTCGTGTCGAAGTCTATACAGAATGGCCGCGTAATATCCTCTGGACAGACGAAGTGCATTTTCACTTGGACGGTGCAGTGAATACACACAATTGGTGCATTTGGGAACTAGAAATCCGCACGGTTTCTTAGAGGTTCCGTTGCATTTCCCAAAATTGACTGTATTTCTTGGTCCGTACTTCTTCGAGGAGGTAAGTTCTAAAGGTACAGTGACGTGCTCGATCACCGGGCAATGATATGCTTTGCTGTTAGAGAACAAAATTGTTCTGGCTCTGCAAGCCGTTCAGTGCCTTGCACGCACAATCTTTACACAAGTCTGAACTTCTCCAGACATTGTGCAGTGTGTTAAAAATGTTCTTAGATGACATTTTACAGAAGAATGTGTCATCAGCTGTCAGTTTTCGTCACGTGTGGCCTGCCCGATTCCCAGACCTTACTTCATGCGATTTTTGGCTTTGGAGACATTTGAAACGTGTGATCTTAAAGATGGCATTTCACACCACGTGCACAACATTTCACCTACACACTTTGTTCAGCTTTGGAAAATGCCGTTTTGCAATTTCAGATGGTATATCTAAATGATAGCCATCATGTGAAATGTTCTGTTGTAATTTCTTGCGTTTTACACATGTTGAACTAGTTAAACTATTGTACACTTGTAACTAAATGTGTAATTAGTTATTAAAACGCCCTCTGGTGGTGAAATTCGTAACTATTTTTTTTTTTTTTTTTTGGGGGGGGGGGGGGTGTTGAAACCACCATTATTGGAAACAATAATGAACTTATGCAAAAGTAATAGTAGAAGCCCTTTGTAAGGGGCTCGTGAAGAAAGGGGTTTATCTTTTTGGAAGGGACGAGAAGATGGTCGCAAGTTTCGGTGCGGGCTCGAGTACAGGGCTAGAATGAGAAAAAATAAGATGATGTCGTGCGGAATGACAAGAGAATAATAGGTCACATCATCTAGTCTTGACTAATGTGAAGAAAGCTCTTGTTGTATACAGTTAGGAGCATATTGATAGGTGCACCCCCAAAATGCATGAAAAACTAACATTTTTTAATACTATCGAACATAAATGGTTTGCTACAATCTTTTATACCAAAACAAAAGCACTCCCATTCGGATCTATAAAAAAATTTATATCAATAAATGAACACAAAAGCAGGGTGCAAAAAAGATAAATTCAGCTCAACAACATTGAATTGATTTGATAATTTACTTATCGATCGTGAATCCTTTATTGTTAACAACATCCAGACATCTCTTAGGCATAGATTTGACGAGATTTTGAAGTTCCTGAATGGTTAAAGAATCCCACACTGACAGAATAGATGCTTTCAATTCTGTTTTGTTGCTGTATTGTTTTATGCACCCATTTTGTGAATATATTCGACGCACCATGATTCCCCACAAATTTTCAACAGGATTTAAATCTGGACTGATGGCTGGCCAGTCCAGAACAGTGACGTTGTGGGCTTCAAACCACTGCTTTGTGTGTTTAGAAACACGAATGCTCGCGTTGTCCCGTTGAAATATGTAGTTATTGCCAGCAATGTTGGTCGCATCAGGTAGCAGACAGTTTTGCAAGGTTTCGGTGTACTTTACGCTATTCTGTTTTTCTTCTAGAAAAGCGAGTTTCAATTTTCCACCTACTGCAAATCCAGCCCACGCCATTAATGAACCACCACCTTGCTGTCGTTTAGAAAAATACTTCGCCTCTTTTCGAATATCATGCCAGTAGCTATGGATGCCATCAGGACCATCGAAATTGAACTTCTTTTCGTCGCTGAATATAATTTTGGTCCAATCAGTTTTTTCCAAAGGATGCTTTTCCGCAAATTGCATTCTGGCAAGTTTGTGCACTTCTTTCAGTCTTGGAGCAGCCTTTGGTCTCACATATTCCATGATGTTTGAGTGCCGAATTGTTCGTCTGATGGTCCAAACAGATGCCGTCGTTCCTATTTCACTACCAATTTGTTTTGCAGTCAGGGTCTGGCTGCTGGCCATCCTGACAACCTTGCGTTCTGTTCTCTTGCTCAGTTTTCTTGGTCTTCCTGTTGATTTCTTTTTGCCATATTCGTCTTTTTTTCTAAGGAAATTTAGAACAACAGTACTGGAACGTCCGAGATTAGCACTTGACCATCCTGCCTCGTTGAAAGCAAGAATCTTGCCCTTCTCTACTTGGGTCAATGTACAACCTCTCCCCATGTATGCAAAGATGAAAAGTTAATTGAATATATTTTTTTTCCACTTCATTAAGAATATATGATTGCCTACCATTCACCATAAAATGGTTTGATCCTTTTTATTTACATATTTT
>JAHWFO010034078.1:0-15999 GCA_023313115.1 Rhysida immarginata
TTGCCTCTGCCGGGCGCAGCGCATTATACTGACATTCAAATGTCACAGTATTAAGCGCCCGGGCGCTTATTTGCAAAAATTCAGGGGACCCCCAGGCATTTAATGTAGGCAGGCCGTTATTACAGGTCCGGCGCTTATAAAATTCTGCACAACTGTGATGGAAACTATTTTTTCAAATATTAAATTTTCCAAGTAGGAGAGGAGTTAATAAAATCGATCACGCAACACAATTTATATAAATTTAAAATAACTGAAGTTGCCATTGTAGCGTCCACCCCCCCCCCCTACAGTAAGTAATAAGTACACAACTGTAATCACAAGTCGTGCTGGGGGGGGGGGGGCGTGGTGCTAAGGGTTCGAGATCAAACTTAATGAGATGAAACCTGACACCGTGATAGATTTCCAATATAAAGTATTTATTATTCCGCTAATTCTGCTATACAACAGTACTCTATGAACATTGTTATACTATTTAAACGAAAGGGGACCCCTCGTGATTTATGCTAACAGATATAAACTAACATTAAACGGAGCAATGCTCCTAGCTAAGATTAATACCGGCACAGTCAACATGCACGGTAGATGGCCATGCAACTGAGGATGTAAAACAATTAATGTAAAGCAAATTCCCTACTTAACGAAACTGAAAAAAACATATAGTCACTTAACTGTAGTCCCTTCTTAAACCTGAAAAAGATCCCCAGGGCATTCCCACTAAATATCCATGACAATTCTCCTGAAAACCTTCAAGGGCTCATAAACTACCATTAAAAACAATACCACATGAGCACCTTGGTATTACATATTAGCCACGCCAATTTGCATGGACCAGAGTTTATGTTCACTGTCCCCTTATTAAATTGTGGTGACGTAAATTGCACCGACTTTTCCGAATACCTGCTGCTTAGTGATTCCTGGGTCAACACAGGACAGTCAAGAAAGCGTCGTGCCTCTTTTAAAATTTCTTCTGCCATTCCTTAATCCCACTTCAAGTTGGAAAACGCAGACATGACACAAGAACGGGGAGAAAGTCTGTAACCCCCCTATTTCCCAATATATTTTCGTCTTTGACGCACGGCACTCTCCCCATGTTATACCCCCACACAAAAAGCAAAGCGGTGCTTTCGCTACAACTCCTCTAAAGCGAAGCGCAACTTTACAACGAGGTGCTGACAGAGAACATACGCTCATATATCAATAACATTTACAGGTATAATCAACATCATAGCCATTTAACACGTAAGTATATAACTACTATCACTTCAGTGAGTCTTTAATTAAATCAACAGTCACAACTAATGTTTTGTCATTACGCAATGGCGAAAACCTTGGCGTTTACTCACTAAGTAAATACACAAAACGATCTCACCAATTCAGATGTCGCATATAGGGCATGATGACTTCTTATCTTAGGAGATAATACTTTCGTTTTACACTCTGCCGGAGCGAACGATATTCCAAAATGTCGTCAGTCTTCTCTGGGACAGTCCTAGTTCGAGCGAAAAAATTTTCCTCGCAAGACGGCTAAACTATATTAGCTCTCTTTTGAAATGAAAACATTTATCATTAAACGATGGGGCAACAACCTTTATAGTGCTTACGGCCCGGTAAAGTTAAAACTTCACCGCTATGGGGCGTTCCATAATTGTTGTCGTTACGAGAGCGATCTCTCCTCACAACGTTCAAAAACGACAATACACTCGATTCTCACAAATAACAACACACACAGATTGTAATCACTTCTAGGAAAATACTAATTACAACAACATAACCTCCAAAACATAGATTTTGCGGATAACAATACCCTTGTGGACTAAACTATTGATAAAACTACAAGGTAAGATTTTATACACTTTATCATATTACATTTAAACGTAAACACTAGGGTCTAGTGTCAGGGCTCACCACGCAGTACTTAAAAAAAAAAACTATTCACCATTTTCCGAAAAGTTACATGTATTTTTCCGCACGGTGGCACCACCATCGAACCGCCATTAGGCCACTGCGAGACGCGACCACTGCATGCTTTCTGTAGCAACGAGCGGGAATATTAAAAATGGATAACTCGCCTGAAGTAAATAATGTACCACCTATTGTTATAAGTAAGAAAATACACATCTTTTTTAAAGCTTAAGGTAATCAAATTGATCAAAATTATGTAATGTTCATATACAATTTGTAGATGATGTAAATTATCCTCATCCCAAGCTCAATACAAACTGGAAAAATGATCCAAAATGCTAGCCTCCAATCACACAGATCACAATTTTATCCTATTTCATCCACGCTAAAGCAAGTGACTGTCAAGACATGAACAATAACAGAAGCTTAGAAGCGTACAACTACTTTTATAGTGGTCGAGTCTGAATGATTACGCATCATAAAATAAATAACATCTGCATTTTAAAAGGATGTGTCACGCCATCGCAGTCACTTAGCAAAGATGATCATGAAGCTTGGGTTTTTGTTTATGAAGATGGATCATCAATTTTAACTGGTGAATGTACTTGCATGGCTGGTAAAGGAAATTCATGCAGTCATATTGCTGCCATATTGTACAAAGTTGAGCATGCTGTAAGAATTGGAATGATTCAAAGCACCTGTACAGATTTTGCTCAAAATTGGAATTCAGGAACAAAAAAAAATGTTATGCCATCATATATATTATAGATTTACTTAAATTGGATTAAATACATACCACATTATCATAACCTAAATTCAGTTGAGGGGATGGATTTAGTTTCGTTGGCCTACCATCGATAAAATGCATTGAACAAACCTAAAAATTAATTGTAATATACAGTACTATAAGGCAATGTATTCTCAATATATATATAATTTAGAAATTACCACAGAATTTTTGCATGGCTTGAAATCCTTCCTATTTAACTGTTTTATCCACTCCTTCCTAGTATCCTCACGTTGTGGAAACCAATGAAGTCGAAATGGCATAAGGCACAGACAATCTTTTTGCCTCAAATTATGCGCCTTACATAAGGTCTCCTTCCACTCATATAATTTTTTCTGAATGTTATTACATCCATTAACAGCACATGTACTACCATGGGAGTTCTTGTAAAAATTTTTCTTCTGCCAATACTGTAAAATGTAGACTCAACAACGACGTTAATTTAAACGTAATCACAGGTTGCTTTCAAGTCAACAGCAGATCAGTAAATGCAGTAGCATAATCCGTCCGGCTTAGGTTGTGTGGATGTAAACACAAGCACGTGTATCAGTTCAGCGTCATTGGCTGAATGCACCTTATAACTTCTGTGTCTCGACGCTTAGGTGAAAAGTAGTTCTCTATAAACGATAATTCCAAAAAATCATCGCCTAAGTCAATGAATTTTTATGAGTTGCAAATTTTGTGAAATTTAAAAGCACAGTTGGAAAGAACCGGTAAGTGTGTAAAGCTATTTTTCAGCGACAGTTAATACAATCAGTCTGCAGAGGAATACCTTTTCTTGTTTCATTTTTTACAGTGCAACTTAAATTTACGCCGGACAGAGTGCAGATCAGTAATTTTCTAAGCAGTTACGGTATTGTAGAGTTCCCTGCGATTTATGATAAATGAATCCGACTACAGATTCAGTTGAAAGACGTGGCTCCACACATTCGCAGTTTACAATTGGTTGTTGCAGAAGTTACGATGCAAACTTTAAAGTAATGGTTATAAATGAAGCAGAGGCCACGAATAACTCCGCGGCAGGAAGAAAATTTGGAGTCTCAGAGGCAAACGTTCGCAAGTGGCGTCAAATGAAAGATCAATTAAAGAATGCCAATTCAACTCGCAGATATTTTAGCGGGCCTAAGAAGGGAAGATTTCCTGATTTGGAGCTACAAGTAATTCAGTATGTGATAGAGAAACGAAACGAAGGCTTCCCCATCACGCGGAAGATAATACGGATGAAGGCACTGGAGTTAAAGCGGCAACATCTACATTCAAAGCCAGTACAGGCTGGTGTGTAAGAACGATGAAGAGAGCAAGACTTTCATTACGGCGTCGAGCAACGCTAGTACAGCATCTTCCCGGAGCATGTGCTGAAAACTTATCGCACTTCAGCGTCGCGTAATAAAACTAAGAAGAGAACATGATTATTTGCTTGGCCAGATCGGTAATGCCGATCAGATGCCCGTTTATTTTGACATGCGGTCCAATGTGACAGTTAATGCAAAGGGTGCGAAAAGTGTCTTAATTAAAACCACTGGCAATGAGAAGGCAAGAATTACAGTCATGCCGACGTCAGGAAGCTGCCTCCTTATGTGATAATAATAAGAAAAACCATGCCAAAAGAGAAGTTACCTGCAGGCCTTATCATCAGATGCCAGGAAAAAGGCTGGATGACAAATGACTTGGTGCTATATTGGTAGAAGATTGTTTGGAATCGAAGACCAGGCTCACTGCTTAACAAGAGGGGCATGTTAGTGCTGGATTCATTTAGAGGACACATCATTCAAGAAGTAAAGGACCTGATCTCAAAACTCAACTCAGATCTTGTTATAATTCCTGTGGTGGCATAACCTCACAACTCCATGTAATGGATGTTGTTGTGAACAAATCCTTCAAGAATAATCTGCGGCAGCCAATGTTCGCGCTAGGGCAAAATATCTACGAGTCAATTTGACTCCCAAGCCTGAAAACTACGAGTCAAATTCCAGAAGATGCGAGTCAAAATTCAGATTCTTTTTAAATTCCTTATTTTTACATGCATCCACAATCTCTATAATTACTGCTGTAGTTAATTAGGAATTTAAAAAAGAATGCATGTGACAAAATGAAGTGAGGTTAAAATGTGGTGAGAAAGATATAGGCCGATGATATCCAAATTTAACAAGTCAATTTTGACTCGCAGGTCAAAAAATCACGAGTCAACGTTTAGCAAAAATGGCCATCTGACGCATAAATTGCGAGTAAGCGCGAACCCTGGGCAGCTCTAAATGACTGGCTTTTTCAAGGAGATCATGCCCTTACTCCAGGTGGGAAACTAAAAAAGCCCTCAATAGCCATCCTGGGGAAATGGATCCTTACAGCTTGGAGGAGGATCTCTAGTGAATCCATTGTGAACGGATTTAAAAACTGCCTCATATCCAATGTCATGGATGGCACTGAAGATGACCTCTTGTGGGAAGAGGGTCCAAATGAAGAAAGCAGCAGCACGAGTGAAGACAGTGGTGGTGGTGGTGGTGGTGGTGATGATGATGATGATGATGATGATGATGATGATGATGATGATGAAGAAGAAGAAGAAGAAGAAGACAGTGGATGGCATGGAATAGTACCAGTAAGTGAACTAAAAAAAATTCTTAGGAAGGCTCTTCAAAATAGGGGGTCGTCTTAAATTCAGGGTCGACTTGCATTCGGGTAAATACGGTATATGACTGTATACAGCCCCCTCCACAACAACATAAATTGGCTACAGTCACAGCATGTCTGAGTGCATTAGGATCTAAAAGTAGAACGAGGCACATTCTGAAATTACATAATTTTATCTCACGCAAAATTGATCTCCAGAATGTGGTCCTCGCCTACTGCCCGCAGATGTATTCACAAAACTTTACCTGCCACTGCATTACTTATGTTTTGGGAACTTGTCCTTGTCTCTGCGGAGCAGTAAAGTCAGTTAGAATTGTTTTGGTATGTATATGTAAAATTATTAAGCAGCAGAGCATATTAGTTTTTTTTGTATGCATTATTTTAGGCAGGATGATAGGGGTTCTAAGTGCCAAGATGTATTTTTTATGGTACTGTGATAGCCCCGCACCCTCCCCAATATATGATACGCTAATCTGTCAGACTTGTGTGGGGGGGGGGGGGGGGGGGTATGGGACCATCAAGGGTTCGGGACCCAAAAATGAAGTGCGATTCGAACGAGTTACAAAGTGGTGAACAGTACGTTTTTATTTATCAGCTATTACTACAAAACATGCATATTTTATTCTAATTATCTTTCTACAAGGGGCCCTTTGGCATGCAAATCAAAAAAAAAAAAAATATATCAAACGTCAATATTCTAACCGGCTGAACAAGAAAGAGCAATACTCAAAGCTAAATTTTTGCTGGTAACACAACCCGTGGCGGGAATTCATGCAAACACAACCTTAGTTCCAACTGCTACATTGCACTCCATGAGCATCATCAGAACCGTTTCACACCAACGACAATACCACCAACACCCCCGGATAAGTATTCCCACAAAATTTAAGATGTACCTCTTGCGCCAAGTGAAGCCTTTAATGAGGAGAAAAAGGGGTGAGGCATAGTAACCCCTCTTGGCGGGTGTCGGCTCGACTGCAATACACGGCACGGGAATACCTAGTGCGTTCTTTAACTCGGCGCATGAATACCGTAATGTTTGGGGTATAATGCGCCCCAGTCCATAATGCGCAGCCATGTTTTTTCGCGTTTCTGAAAAAAATCTCCGTGCATAATGCGCATCGGGTATCATACGCATTTTATGTACCTAAGATAGCGATTCAACATCTTCAACATCAGGGAGTGCTCCGCCATATTTGTTCAAACGCGCAGTGCATTATGGTTGTCTGATTTTTAAAAGCTTTAGAATTTATATATTCCCAGAAAATGAAGAAATTAAATTTTCAAAATAAATGATCATATAAAAGAATTTATTCATTACAGTTAAACTTACATTTTATCTGAAATAAATGTATTTAATTTCTTTCAAAATCAGAATCGTCTGTCTGAGTTCTTTGTTAGGCCTAATTACCGTTTCTTCTACTTCCCAGTCTTCTATTCTCATAATTGAATCATCCACAGGAGATATAATTCCTGCTTTCACAAAAGCATTCAAATTGTATTTTCTTGTAATCTCTGTCATGCAAATGAATGATTGATAGATATCCATTTGATAGATAATTCAAACGTTTTGTCTCCACATCTTTATGAAGATCGATTATAGTAGCAAACAATGGTAAAACTACGGAATAGCGTCCCCTAACTTCTTTGATTGATATCATTAAGACTGGTTGCATTCATGTATTGCATTTATTATTGTGTCAGCTCTAGTTAATGGCCAAGTAATTTGCCTTACTGTTGAACTTTATTACTACAGAGTTCACACAGAATAACAGTCACTAAAACACTGGCTGGCTAACAGACATCTCATCTTCATCTCATCTTAAAGGTTGCTGAGAAAACCTGGTATCCTTGGGTTTTATGAAAGGAAAACGGAAGAGAGCCACTGAATTCGCTTTTGCATTAAATAAATGTGAAGTATATTTATATGTGGAATATAAAGTGAATAAATATAATGTATATTGTATTTACTGTATAATATTGTATAATAAAAAGCAAAGGTAGTATAAAAGTTAATCAGCACCAAGTTCTTTTGATTCTCCAACTTCTTCTTTTCCAGGGTTTATTATCGGCCTATTATGCGCATCGTCCATAATGCGCAGCAATGATTTTTTCAACTTTTTTCACGCATAATGCGCGCATTAATCCCTAAAAATTACGGTAACTTCAATTGTGATATAAACAAGAGGGGCGAAAGTAGGCACCCTTGGCGGAATGCAACAACCAAGGTAAATTATCCATTTAGGCTTGACTTATTGCCATTTATCCAGACGCACATCTCGGAGCTTCACTTCTTATACCGCGATTTTGAATAAATTAGCGAACACTGCCATTCTCCCTGTAATTTTCCCACTTAAATTAATGAGCCTATTTATTATTGTTAACAGTAATCACCTACCACCTATAAAAAAATCTTTGGATATTTGTAAATATCAGTAAATAATATTCAGGAAACTAACTTCGATGGAGATTTAAACACGGCTCACTTCGCATGCATCCATTTTGAACAAATTAACGAACACAGCCATCCGAGACAACACTATCTAAAAGGAAAGCCTGTGCACTGAAAATTCATACGCTGTTGTATCATCATAAAAAGGCATTGTTAAAAAGGGGTCAGCAAATGAACTTCAGGCTGATGAAGTTCAAATGAAACTAGCGTATAATATACATCACAATACATTAATATACAGTATATACAATGTACAGTTCATTATACAGTACAGTAGTTGACTTTTTATTTTAATTTTCCGTCGCCAAAGGCCAATACGAAAATAACTTCAAAAGTGCGTCGATCTTATAATTTTCCTACTTAAATTTTATTAAATTAATATCTATTTATTTTTGTTTACAGTAATCACTTACTAAAAATCTTTGGATATTAGTAAATATCACTAAATAAAATAAGGAAACTGACTTCGATGGAGATTTAAACTGGCTCATTTCACCTGCCGCTATTTTGAATAAATTAATGAACACTGCCATTCTCCCCTTAATTTTCCCACTTAAATTGTATTAGATTATTATACATTTTTTATTGTTAACAGTAATCACTATAAAAAATGTTGGATATTTATAAATATCACTAAATAAAATAAGGAAACTAACTTAGAAGTTAGAAACACAGCTCACTTTACATGCCGCCATTTTGAATAAATTAACGAACATCTAAAAGGAAGGCCTGTGACCTGAAAATTTATACATTATTACATCATCATAAAAAGGCATTGTTAATCCTATTTCTACCAATAATAAGCCTTAAACTATGACTACATATGGTCATGTAACAATGTATAAATTTTCAGTGCATAGGCTTTCTTTCTAGGAAGTGTTGTCAGAGACTATCAATAAGCCATTCTCCCTCTTCCCTGCAGTGGAACTTTATAAACGTTTTTCACTTTTCTGTAAGGAACTCGTGATGTTTTCCACTTTTTATGACCTGAAAAGCAGTGACTGGTAATAGCAATAGTAAAATGAAGAGGTTTTTCCCCCCCTTTCTTTTTTCTTTTTCTGTATATTCTTGCCTATTATATTTCTCGCGACACGCCAAAAATGGGGACCACATAGTACAAGAGGATAAAATTTTTACTGTTTTTTTGGGCTCTAAAAGTGGAATCGCATTATGGTAGAATAAATACGGTATATTGTATTTACTGTATAATATTGTATAATAAAAACCAAAGATAGTATAAAAGTTTGTCAGCACCAAGTTCTTTTGACGCCCCCCCCCCCAACTTCTTCTTCTCCAGGTTTTATTATCGGCCTATTATGCGCATTGTGCATGATGTGCAGCAATGATTTTTTTATCTTTTTTCACTCATAATGCGCGCATTATACCCCAAAAATTTCGTTACTATGCACCAGCTGAGCGTTTTATCAATCAAGGGTTCTCCAATGCCCTGGTCTATGTAATCATGGGTTTCACAATTGGACTTTCGACGAAATATTTGCATGCCCAGTTATTACAACAGCTGCGCTTAAATTAACTTAAATCAAGATTACAAATGCGTTATCTCCGCTAAGCAATTACAAATACCTTCTATCATAGAGTTCAGGCACTTGTCCTGTGCAGAGCACGGCGTAATGAGTGAGTTTATTTGCGAATACGGAGACGGTGCGGCGGGAGGAGCACACCTAATAAGCCACGATGCAGAAATTTACTGTCCTTCGTTTTATCGTGCAGAAAAGAATATAAAGTCATTCACCAGTCTTCTTCAGCAAGTTAAGCGATTACCAAGCTTTCGGCCGAGCGGCGCAACCTTTTCTCGAACAGACGCGACGCCATTCCTTCGCGTTTGACGACGCAACCTCGTTCTCGTGATGTCCCATTCTCATAGTTGGTTTTGTGAACAGCTGACGGCAATAAACTAATAACTAAAATGTAAAATTCAGCAGGACACTTGTGAACTGCATGAACGTTGGAAAAGATGACATTTAGCAATTTGTTGTTCGTTCACATAGTTTAGGAATAGTCATGCAGAGCGTCTGAAACGTCTTGACTTCACGAACACCCAAAATTCTCTAGAACGAACACAACAATTACCAAAAGCAACAATCCTGATCACTCATTTATTTTCTAGCAAAGCATATTCCTATAGTAACAGAATGCTTTGTTGACGGCTGGGCTGTTTTATTTCCAATAAGGCAACAATCACAGTCGCCAACAAAGATCACCACATCGCCGTGACAATGCCATCTCAAAAACACATCAACACAGAGCGACAGTCACGGTTTATAACTACAACAAAACACACTTATTTACGTAATAAAAATCAGCCTTTGCTTCTAACACAAACTAAAAAGATATTCTACTCATGAAACGAACAACGCACACCCTTACTGACCAACACATTTCAACCACCCACGGTGCCCTGTACACCCCTATTATGACCACAACCCCAACTATTTAATATCACAACGTTACAATTCTTCCGCCGGGACAAATGTGACACACCAGACATTCCCTGGAATGTCACATGCGCCCGACAAAAGGCCTCGAACTTATCCCCAAGGATCAAGTGCGAGACTGGATTTCCCAACCTATGGCCTTACTATCTGCACAGTTACACACACTTTTATCAAATCTATACGTTACTGCCTTCTACACCCCCTCTCACAACTAACCATTATTTATCTAACTTGATACTATTCCACGGTTACTAATATCCTCTACACATATCTCCAACGTTTTTTTTTTCGTTTCTCATTATTTTCCTCTGTGTAGTCGGGCCGCGGTTGTCTTCTCAGGTTATACCGAGGCTCTATCATCACGCTACCCTCCCCTGGGGCTCTGTCTATCTGTTGCCTCTACCCAACTCCGAATGCCTGCCGGACCCAGACACTGCTCCCCACGCTGGGTCTTCCTCAATATCCCTCCTATCACGAGATACCTCTTGCTCAACCGTTTTCAAAGGCTCTTCCATCCCGAGCTCCGGCTGGTACCCCTCTTGCTCATACCCCTCTTCCTTTACTGCCCTTCCTCTTTCTTTGCTACGAGGTCTGAAGTCGCCAAACCGCTCCTCTTCGTCATCCTCTTCGTCTAACTCTTCCTCGCCCAGTATTCGTGATTTCCCAGTAGTCGTACCCCTACGTCTCAATTTTCCTCTTGCCTCCGGGTCCATGAGGCACGGTTTTAACCTGTCCTCGTGCACGGACATTCGAGTATGTTTCTTAATGTCCTCGATTTCCTATACAACATCCGTCACCCGTGTTAGCACTCTATATGGTCGTTAAAACTTTGCAATAAATTTTCTTTTACGTCCACCCTTCCGCTGAACCCATACTCTGCCTCTCCTCTGCAGCATTCGTGTCCCTCGATTTCGATTCATCCCCACGAAGTGCCTCTTACGTTTACAATACTCTCTTAATTTTACTGCGTCCCATACTTGGGTATGTTCCTCCACAAGCTTTGACTGGTGCTGTAATGCATCTTTTGTTCCTTCCCCTTCGAGGTCAGCTTTGTTGTGGCGACCTCCGGGTGTTCCCGGGTCGAGCCCATACAGCAGATAAGCCGGACTCTCCCGAGGGACTTGTGCTAGCAAGTATGTAAAGTGTACAAAGCATAGGCCAGCACATCGTCCCATTGCTCGGGACACTCGGCATACATAGCCGTAATGGTTTCGCAGAGCGTTTTATTACACCGCTCT
The DNA here is from genome assembly GCA_023313115.1 of Rhysida immarginata. Classification (NCBI taxonomy): domain Eukaryota; kingdom Metazoa; phylum Arthropoda; class Chilopoda; order Scolopendromorpha; family Scolopendridae; genus Rhysida; species Rhysida immarginata. Next base: position 11,464 of record JAHWFO010034078.1, read on the forward strand.
GCGATTCCGTTTGACGTTGTTGGGCAATAGGCTGTAGTCAACTTGTGAGTCATACCCAGGTCTTCACAGAGCGCCCCGTATACGGCCGATGTGAAGTTTGCCCCCCCCCCCCCCTCCGGTTGCTGATAATTTGCCGAGGCACCCCATAACGGCATATAATGTTATGATCAGAGTGTGTTCTGGGAGTGTGTTGGAGTAGGAATAGCTTGTCTCCAAAAAAATAGCAGAGTGTTAAGGCTAAGTATTTTAAATTTCCATCTTGCTTACTGCTCATTAACTGCCTATGAGATGATTCAAGTTTAAGAAGGAAATATACCAGTCAACTTGTGTATAAATATAAAGAAATGTCTGCATTTAATTCATCTATAAGATACATAATATAACACATGTACAAACTTCACGTGGAAAAAGAATTACAAACATGTATATATGCTTCTAAAGAGAGAGAGTAAGAGCAGAAAAAAAAAACAATAATAAAAAAGCTTAATCTTATCATGGCACAAGCTCATGAGACTCTATTGTTACTCCTTCCAAAACCTCTATTGTTGATGTCCTCATTTTAACTTTGATAAACAAATCATATAATTTTACATTTATTTACAATAACATAATTCTTGTACGAAACTATATTATAAAAAGTAATTAAATAAAATATTTTTTTTTATTATTAATAAATCAACCAACAGAGTGCCTCAGCCTTGACGTACTAGGTAAACATATCTGTCATAACGAGATGAACCGGTTACCCCTATTAGATCATTGTACCAGGCCCACCACGTCGATTGCCACCTTCTGAAAGGGGTAATCCGCAACCACCCCCTCCTGCCACGGGGCACATGTTAGGTTGCTTTTCGTTTTATGGCACATAACACAATGCCTTACCTTCTGCTCCACGTCCCCTCTCATCCCCGGCCAAAAGCACACCTTCCGAATTATACACAACATACCACTCAGGCCTCTATGTCTGCCCATCAAACCATCGTGGCACCATTTCAAAAACTTTCTGCGCTTCGCCTGTGGAATACATAGGCACACGCTGCTGTTGGGGTGACGATCTTCTAGCCTTACAACTATACCGTCCTCCCGCACGGCACCCCCCCCCCTCTTGTGACCTCAGAGTCTGCGCTAGGCGCGAGGTCCATACACCTTTGTTGGTGTCCGCAGAGCGATGGTTCAAAAATCTATTGAATCAGGAACTTTATTGCAACGGGTAGGCCTACTGGGAAGGTTGAAAAACGAACATGTTCTCGTGGTTGGGCCTATGTCGGCATCAGTAGGTTTCGACGTGGTAAATTACTTCTGGTTCTGCATGACTTTTATAAATGAATAGGCAGGAGATTTCTATTTGAAGTTTTATATAAAAGTTTAATGTAAATATATGGATTACAAAATTTTATCATATAATATACTGGAAGTACATATTGTCACTTCCATCGTGAATGAAGTCTTTTTCGCTTCTGTATCATTCTATCTACAACAATGTGTTCATGTGATTAATTACTCTCTTGAACACTTACTCATTGTTAACATAAGTAAATGTATAATGTAATTAATTATTATTTAGTTTAAAACATTCATGAGATACAATTAGAAATTACAATGTATTAATGTACAATAAATATTAGTATTATATTCTTTCTCTTATTTTCTTTTTGTACAAAATAAATATAAACTTATAGAATATTATATAAAGTTACTAACAATCGGCCCCATCGTACAAAAAAAAATTATTTAAACATATAAAAATTACGTTTTTAAAGAAAAAATTATTCCACAAATATTCGTTCACATATTTGTTTTAACTTTTGTTTTGGAAACGGTTTAGTCAAAAAATCAGCTAAATTATTTGAGCTGTTAACATATGTTAATTCTAACTCTTCATTTTCCAGGTATTGTATGATAAACTTATATCTTATGTCAATATGTTTGGTTTTAAAATTTTCTTGGTTATTTTTTAAAAAATATATTGCTGCTTGGTTATCGCAGTACATTATTGGCTTGTCAACTTTTATAATATCTAATTCAGATATAACATTTTTATGCCAAATTAATTCTTTTATACTTTCAGTAAGTGATACAAATTCTGATTCCATAGAATTTAAAGCAATACATTTTTGTTTAGAAGTCTTCCACATAAATGGAATGTTTCATAGTAATAAAATATAACCACTTGATGAATGTCTGTCATTTAGAATACATCCCCAGTTGGCATCAGTAAAAGCAGTTAGGTTACTACCGTTAACATTGGATAAATTAATTTTTAATTCTTTTGTATTGAAAACATAGTTTAATAAATCTACTACAAGGCACCAATGTTCATAGTGTATCCATTATTAAATTGAGATAGTACATTAATGGCAAATGATATGTCTGGACTAGTTCTATTGGCTAAAAATGATAAACAACCAATTAATGATCTATAAGGATATTTTTTCATTTGTTTAGTTTCAGTAATATTTTTTTCATTTACTTTAGGAATATTATATCCTATTTTTAATGGTAGATTAACTTTTGAAACGTATAATTCTTTTAACTTGTTTTGTAATTTCTCAATATAAGTTTTCTGATGTAAATACCAATTATTGTTTGTTTTTTCAAAATTAACTCCTAATAAAAATGTGGTTTCACCTAATTCTTGTATTTCTATCTTTTGTTTAATTAAGGAGACTAGTTTGGATAAAATATAGTCTTTTTCAGCAAATATGACTATGTCATCTACATATACAATTAAAACAGCTTTGTTTTTCCATTGGTATACACAATTACACCAATTTAAATTTTTAAATCCAAGACTCATTAAAATATTATTTAGTTCCATATTCCATTCTCGTCCGCTTTGATGCAAACCGTATATAGATTTCTTTAATAAACAAACTTTATGTTCTTGACCTTTTACTTCAAATCCTATAGGTTGTCTCATATAAATTATATCATTTAAATTGCCATATAAATATGCTGACTTCACATCAATTTGAATGTGATTCCATGATAAAATAGTTACTAGTAAGATAAATAAAAATCTTACAATGGAAAAGTTTACCACTGGAGAAAATGTCTCTCCATAGTCTATTCCTTGTTTTTGTTTATAGCCTTGTGCTACTAAACGTGCCTTATATCTTTTAAAATTGCCTTTATCGTCCTTTTTTATTACATATACCGATTTATTTCCTATTATTTTTCCTGTTTTTGTAGGTTCTACCAATTCCCAAACTTTTCTTTTTTCCATCATTGAAATTTCCTCTTTCATTGCATTATCCCAATGTCTACATTGTTTTGACTTTTTAGTTTCATTATTATTCATAGGTATTTCTATATTATTTAGCCGGCTTGTTGGCCAAGAGCGCTGAGGCGCAGGTCTTATCGCTCTCGCAACCAGCAAGTCGCGGGTTCGAATCCCGCTTGGGGCATGGATGTTTGTGATTGTCCTTTATTATAATATGAAAACCCCGTGTTGGGCTTCGGCCTGTTGGGGGCAACCCGCGGGTTGTTTAGATTAATTATTTAATTATTATATACTTCATCATTACAAATACCACAATCAAAATAGTTTTCTTCTATTCCTTCAAAATTATCGTTATTTTTGTCTGAAGTTTTTGTTTTTGCTTTAAAGGAAAATAAATTTCTATCAAAATTAATATTTTTCATTTTACAATACTTTTCTATATCATTGAGTGAACGTAATCTTTCACCAGTAGGTGGGTAATAATAAACATCAATTCGAGATATATTTTTTCTCTCTACTTCTTCTCTTCTCCATTCATCTATATCTAACTTTTCTATTTCCTCTATTTTATGATCTATTTCTTTAGAACACATTTCATCATCATCAACTATTGATTCTTCATCACTACTTTCTAAATCTATATCTTCCATTTTGAAATTGATATAATTATATTTCCTTGCATTTAGTATTAAACAATTTACACCTTTTTTAGTTTCATCTATCTTTACATGTATATTTTCAATTACCTTTTTTACTTTTAGGTATCCATACTCTATATCCTTTAGTATTTAATGCATAACCTATTAAAATACCTTCAGTCGCTCTAGGAGTTAATTTATCTCGTTTAATTTTTGGGATGTGTACATAAACCAATGAACCAAATATTCTTAGATGTCTAACGGATGGTTTCCTACCGAGCCATAGTTCATGAGGAGTAATATTATTATCTAATTTGTGAGGACATCTATTTCTAATATGTACAAATGCATGCAGAGCTTCTGCCCAAAATTGTGGTTGTAGTCCACTATCGGTTAACATCTAATGCCGTACGATTAAATCTTTCGGCTATACCGTTTTGTTCTGGTGTATATACAGAGGTTCTTTCATGTTTAATGCGTAGATTATTTAAATAATTTCCAAATTCATGGTTACAAAATTCTAATCCGTTATCTGTCCTAATAGACTAAATTTTTGTTCCTAATTGTCTTTCTACTTTTTTGAGATAAGATTTGAAACCGCTAAATATTTCATTTTTATGTTTTATAGTGTGACATTTGAATGTCAGTATAATGCGCTGCGCCCGGCAGAGGCAA